>PITA01008851.1:0-81603 GCA_004023965.1 Spilogale gracilis | reverse complement strand
TTTTTTTTTTTTTTAAAGATTTTATTTATTTGACAGAGAGAAACACAGCCAGAGAGGGAACACAAGCAGGGGGAGTGAGAGAGGGAGAAGCAGGCTTCTCGTCGAGCAGGAAGCCCGATGTGGGACTCGATCCCGGGTCTCCGGGATCATGACCTGAGCCGAAGGCAGTCGCCCAACCAACTGAGCCACCCAGGCGCCCCCCTTCTTAGGTTTCTTAAACTCATTCCAATCTCATACTTTTTGTGGCCCAGAGAGAATGGAGTTATTTTAAGTAAACCCCATTTTATTTATGGAGGGGACTACCCATTTCTAGGACCACCATAGGCATCCCTGCTGGACCCACATTTCCAGCTAGAGGTCAGAGTGACCCACCAGCTCCATCAGAAAGTTCTTTTCAGCAGTTGACTTGTGGGTCCCTCTCGACACCAGCCACTCTGTACTAGATTCTCATGTCCCTCAGACCCTTCTCTACTCTGGGAACTCCTAAGGCTGGGGGCAAGATTCATTTATATGCTATTCTTTCCCACCATCTTAGAGCGATAGTTCTCAGGCAAGCTTGGATATCATGATGCATCCCCCTGATAGAGAAGTGGGCCTGCAGGTGATCTGTAACTAATAATAAAGTGCTTAAGTGTGAGGCTGACTTACTCCTTCATTGAGCATCAAGGTTATCCCCATATTAATATGATGCTCACTCTTGAATTTCGATCAGCCTTCTCCTGCGAGTGAACTCTTGGCCATGGCCTGTGAGATTCTGTGTAACAGCCAGCTTCTCGCCTCATGCCTCCTGTCTCCTTTCTCACTTCACCCGTCCCTCTGGCCTTCAGCCAGTCCCTCAGGTGTGTCAAGCTTTCCTAAAATGAGGTCTTTGCACCTGCAGCTCCTTCTGTCAGGAGACCCCTTCTCCCAGATCTTTGCCTTGCTCTGTCTTCTGCATCAGGACTCAGTTGAAAACCAGTTTCTCCCTGGTACTTACTGGGAAGGCACTTAAGAGAGCCTCAGGGAGTCAGGGAGTGGGGAATATCATATTTGTGACCTAAATGGAAGTATAAGCTATGCGCCTGTGTAAAAGCTCATTGAGCTGTCCAATTAAGATTTATAGATTTTGGGGCACCTGGGTGGCTCAGTTGGTTAAGCGACTGCCTTTGGCTCAGGTCATGATCCCGGAGACCCAGGATCAAGTGCCACATCGGGCTCCCTGCTCAGCAGGAAGCCTGCTTCTCCCTCTCTCACGCCCCCTGCTTGTGTTCCGTCTCTGGCTGTGTTTCCCTCTGTCAAAGAAATAAAATCTTTAAAAAAAAAAATATTTATAGATTTTATGTAAGCAGACTTAAAAAGGATGAAATCTAAAAACAAAAACAAAAACTTTACTCTCTTCCTCATTTCCTTATTATTATAGCAATAAATAATTCCACAGCACGTGCATTTCCATCCTGGCCCGATAACTATATTCTTTGATTATTTATTTGTAAATTGCGTCTCCTACTAGAATGGAAGTCCCACAAGGACAGAGCCTCTGTCTGTCTTGTTCCCTGAGGCATCTTCCAGAGCATAGCATGGTGCCTGTCACTCAGGCAGTAGACACTAAAAAGAAAAGTGAATGGATAGATGGAAGGATGAACAAAAAAGCTTTGGTTTAATGATGAAAGGAAAAATGGGCAGAGGAGGAATGTCCAGGGCTGGAAGTTCTCATGCCTACCAGGCAGATAGTCGAGGGGTCTTATTCTAGAAGTCCGGGAGCTTGTTTCCTCCCTGGAGCCTCAGCACCTGCCTGTCTACACCTCATTGGGGTTGTCCTGGTCGGCGTAGATGAGGAAGCCCGTGAAGAGACTGTCGGTCCAGTAAGGGTCGTAGAAAAGCCCGTTCTGCTCCGAGTAGAAGATCTGCAGCCAGACCTCATCACCCTGCTTAAGAGCCAAGATGGTGGAGCCCGAGGCTACATCATGGTTGCCCGTGTTGGCGTCAAAGGTCCGGATGCGGTACTGGCCGTTGTGCACCAGGCCAATGGCCAGGTGCTTGTTGGCCAGCGTGATGTCGTAGGTGAAGTAGTAGATCCCCGGCACGCTGCAGACGAACTTGCCACTAGATGCATTGTAGTGGCCTCCCTCATTCATCAGGATCTTGTCAAACTTGATGGGGAGCCGCTCCCTCGGGTAGCTCTTGGTCACGGCCACCGAGAAGGCTGACTTGGCGTGGCCGCTGCCGCAGCTGCAAGGGCCTGGGAGGCCCGGCTCCCCCTTCCTGCCCTTGGGTCCCTTCTTTCCTGGTGTGCCGTGCTTCCCTGGGGCACCACTGACCCCCTTGGGGCCACGGGGGCCAGCCCGCCCAATGGCCCCGGCTTTGCCCTTTGGTCCTGGCTTTCCCCGGTTACCTGTCCGGCCAGGTGGACCTGGAAGACAGAGCACCTGCTGTTATGGAGGGGCCTTCACAGAACTAGCAGAGGCTGTGGGCCTTGGCTTTCCATCCTTGGAGCGGGAGCCTTTGGGTAATGGAAAGAGCAAGAAAATTTTGGAGTCACATAGAAATGGGAGCAAATGCTGGTGGTGTAACCTGGGGCACTTCTCCCCGTCTTATCTGGAGAATGGGAATGGTGATACTTACCTTTCAGAACCACTGTGGATCCAGGAAAAAAGAATAACTTAGAACAATTTGCCCCCTTCTCCTTTCCTGCCTTCTGGGGAAGAGTCTGGTTTGCCAATCCTTTGACTGACTGTGCTGGGAACGGGTTGAAGAAAGAACGAGAAGAAGCTTCTTGACCTCAACATGTTGATCTTATACAAGCCCTGCCTAGTGCCCGAGGCCCCTGTCCATATCGTCAGAGTTTTAGTGCAGCATTGCTCACAATAGCAGAACTAAGAATAACTAAAAGCCCATCCAAAGAGAAATGACTAAAAACTTAAGCTCCACCCATACTGTGCAATTCTATGCAAGAGTTAAAGCAATAAGGCAGATTTATGTGTGTTACATGAGAACATCTCTCAAGTATGTTGTTAAGAGGAAAAAGCAGGTGGCAGAACTTTTTTTGTTGAAAGGAAACCACAACACTAACTAGTTCTATAACCATTTAGGAGCAGAGGAGAATGGCTGGCCCATAGTCAACACTCCACAAATACAGCTGGCCTATCCTGCAGAACATCCCCCAAGTCGTGTTTTCCTGTAGAATGCCCCTTGGCTTCTAATGTCTACATTTCATAAGATGAACATTTCTCTCAATACAACATTTTCTGGTCATAATTAGATAGGAAACATAGACACTTATGTCCCTTAATTCAATACAGCATTTTAAACAAACAAATGTGGGTAAGGATTCGAGTCACATCCAAACATAATGGTATAATGGGTACAATTGATATATTGGCAGAATCGGGTGTAGGTGTTTGGAAAGTGTGCTGAATGTCAGTCAAGGGCCTGCTTCCGAAGGTTGCTGGTGCCGAAAGGCATCCTGGCATTATTGTACGCAAGGCAGCTGTGAGCCAGCCACCGGGAAACTGGGTGATAAGAGAGGAACGCTGCAGGCATCTTATGTTCTAACGATGTGCTTTGCTTCTTATACGGGCATATGTAGGCCTTTTACTGTGTTTTAGTTTTGAGTTAAGATGTAATGCATTCAGGGCGCCTGGGTGGCTCAGAGGGTTAAAGCCTCTGCCTTTGGCTAGGTCATGATCTCAGGGTCCTGGGATCGAGGCCCACATCGGGCTCTCTGCTCAGCAGGGAGCCTGCTTCCTCCTCTCTCTCTGCCTGCCTCTCTGCCTACTTGTGATGTCTCTCTCTCTCTCTCTCAAATAAATAAATAAAATATTTTTTAAAAAAGATGTAAAGCATTCAAATTCTTCCTATTTAAGTAATTGGGAAACGATTCCCAAATTGCATTTTCTCACTGAACGTCTAAGGGGTGGGCAATACCTGGTATTACTACACACATGTGAATTATGTAGAAAAAGGCCGGGAAGGAGACGTATCTAAGCAATTAACAGTTACCTCTGGGAAGTAAGGAGAGGATGAGGAGGATAGGCATTAAGGAGGTCTCTTGCTCTATTTATATGGTTTGAATATATTGCAATGAGAATATATTTATGTATTACTCATTTAAAAATTTGAAAATGCATAAAATTAAACTGAGATCACGAAGTTGTTCCATGAAAAAATGAAAATAAGCAAAATTTATTGCCTTAATAGTGGGAGAAAGGACTGTGAGGAGGAATAAAAACAGAGTCATTTTGCACTGGAGTTTTTTGGGGAGACAAAGAGATAAGGGAGCTTCTCAGGAAGTTCTACGATGTGTAATGTGGTGTGCCTCTTTCCTGAGACCCTTTTGAGGAACTTTAGGAAAAGCTGATTTTACCTGTCAAGACCTTTCGGGAGCCGGATCTGAATGTGTATGTCGGGGGGAGGGTGGTTGGGTGGTTGCTGCTGGTCCCGGGGTGGCCCAGTTATACCCGTCAGGACCCTGTCTCTCTTCACACTACCTTCCCCGGTGTGTTGTCTTAATTCTCAGCAGAGACTCACTGCATCGCAGGAGAGACGACCAAGTGCGCCCCCCGCTGACATTCTCACAGCCCTTGATCCAAGAGGAAAAGCCAACAGCAGAGCTACCCACTCACCTCTGGGGCCTGTAAGATGAATGTCAGGGGAAACTCTCTCTGGCTCTGCTTGGAGCCAGGTCCCGAATGAGGCGACTGCTGGGGTCAGGGAATGGGATACCATGACACCCGGTGCCTGACACACTGTGAGACCTCGTGGGTCATTATTACTGATCTAGTCATTTGGGGAAGGAGGTGCCTTTGTAGGACTTAGTTTGGTGTGGCAGGTGAAGGTCTGGATGGGGAGTCAGCTCCCGGCCTGTTATGTGAGCTCGTCATGCCAGGTAAGGGGTGACTACCGCTTGCTGTGCATCTACTCTGAGAATGAAGCTTCCCAGGTCATAGGTCATCTTTGTCCCACGCCGGTGAGGTGAGTGCAATCATCATCTCTATCATAGAGATGAAGCAACTGAGGAATGGAGAGAGGTTCACTCATTTGCCAAAGCAGGTACCCAGGTCTGTGTCCTGAGTCCAGGCTCTCACAGCCATGACGTGTTGTTCTCACCCTTGACTCTCAGTTTCTTCATCTGTGACATGGGGACAATACCTTCTTCACGGGATGGTATGGACAGCCAGTTGAGCAACATACTCATAAGCACTTTGTCAATGTTAAAAGTTCTTATGACTCCCCTACTGCTTAAAATGTACATGTGAGGCTGTTGCTCATGGGCTCTGGGACATAAGGAATCTCAAGGCTAAAAGGGCCTACAGAGACTATTTGATCTGCTTGCTGGCTGCCTCGCTTCTCTTCCTTCAGGGAACTGCCCGTCATGACCTTCTGTGGTCCCCACAATGATGTCAGTCACGGCTACCAGCTGGCCTCACCACCCACTCGTACACCCAGAGGCGGGCACCTGACTCAGTCCTGGCACATGGTGGCACATGGTCACAAGGATTGGTCCAGGAGCTATATGTGATTTGGGAAAATTAGTCATCCTGAGACTTGCTCTGTGGATCAAGCCGTGAAGGGGTAGGATTGAGCCTATTGGTAGCCATTTCAAAAACTTTAGTCTTTGTGAGAACAAAACCAACACACACGAGAAGCAGAGCGTTGGCAACAACATTTGAGCTCCTGGACCCAGCCATTGCTGAAGCTTGGCTCTTGAACTCCCCAGTTGCATGAGCCAAAAAATTCCATTCAGGGCTATAAACTGAGCTTCTGTCACCTGCCACCAAAGCAGCTCTGAATAATATAGCAAGACACTTGCCTAAAGCAATTCAGCAAATCAATGGTGCAGCTGGGGAAGGAATGTAAGATCTGATACCTGTTTCTTTCAGGAGAATACACTCCTCTGTTTTTTAAAGAGACATTAATTTAGTTTATAATAAAATAGGATTACTTTTAGTTTTTATAACTAAACTCCCTCTGTGCCAGAGGATGCCAACTCCAGGTAGGAACAGGAGGGGCAGATACTGGGCCTCTTACCTTCCTCTCCGCTGTCTCCCCGATCTCCGTCCTGGCCATCCTGGCCATCTTTTCCAGGAAAGCCCATTCTTCCCACCATTCCTGAGGGCCCTGGGGCTCCTGGGGGGCCGGGCGGGCCTTGGGGGCCAGGCAGGCTGCAGACAAGTTGAGGAGAGCCCTTTTGGTAGTCCCTGCGGGCGAAGGCACCAAGCAGTGGGTCTGCTGCACAAGGGAGGGCACAGGCCAAGAGGACCCAAGGGATCATGGCGGTCACCTGTGGGAGGCAAAGAGCTGTGAGCACGTGACCAGACACGGAGCTGACTGGTGGTCAGAACGAAAGGCCACCAGAGGACCAGGAGGCAGCTGGGAGAAATTCAATTATATTTCCCTCTTGCTCTCTCCTACATCACACACGAGCAGCTGGACAGTGTCATGTTATCTTGAGCACGTACTTGATGAACTGAGGCACGCACCCAGAACATACTTTGGAGAGGTTTTGGGGGTGAGGCACTCATCACCCACTGTTGTTCTTCGGAGTAGCTGAAATGGTGGAGTCACACCGACGATGTCTTTCAAATACATGCTACAAGTAGCAAGTTCCAGGGCAGAGACACTTGGAGTGTAGGTGATGATCTGCAGCTCTGCCGCTTCTCCGGGGGTGGGGGTGGGGAGTTTGGGGGGGGGCGCCAGGCGAGAACTGAGGTGTCAGTTCTAAGTCAAGGCGGCCCACACCTGAGCAGCACTGCCAGGCCTGCTGGGCGCTGCCTGGGGGCCAGGCATGGGCTCCGGGTGCTCCGTACATTACTTAACTCACAGCATCCCTGCCAGACAGATACTGGCGAGGAGGACAGGTGCGGAGACATGAACAAGCCCAGCTCGTGCAAGCAGCAGGTGACAGGGCTCAGGTTGGAACAGACTGGGCAGATCCAGAGCTTGTGCCCCTTTGCATGGGTGCTAATGCATACATTTTTTTAAGTGAAAAAAATTAATTGAAATAATACATTTAACATTGTTTGTGAAGTCAAATAATACTCTAAGTCTTATAATGAAAACCTGTGGGGGCGCCTGGGTGGCTCAGTTGGTTGGGCGACTGCCTTCAGCTCAGGTCATGATCCCGGAGACCCAGGATTGAGCCCCACGTAGAGCTCCCTGCTCGGCGGGAAGCCTGCTTCTCCCTGTCTCACTCCCCCTGCTTGTGTTCCCTCTCTCACTATATTTCTCTCTGTCAAATAAATAGATAAAATCTTTGGAAAAAGAAAAGAAAAACAACAACTGTGATTGCCCAGCTGCACCTATCCTTAGCCTCACACCCTTCCCAACCCTTTCAGCTACCTCTTCTGGCATTTACATCCACTAACAGATAATATGCTAATACTAATTCTTTTTTTTCTTTTTTATTTATCAAAAACATTTTTTAAAGATTTTATTTATTTATTTGAGTGGGAGATAGAAAGAGCAAGCACGAGTGCAGGGGAAAGGTAGGAGGAGAGGGAGAAGCAGACTCTCTGCTGAACTGGGAGCCCAAATCAGGGTTCAATCCCAGGATCCAGGGATCATGACCTGAGCTGAAGGCAAACTCTTAACCTACTAAGTCACCCAGGTGCCCCTTGAAAAAACTTTTTAAATTAAGTAGTAGGCTCCACACCCAAAGTAGGACTTGAATTCACAACCCTGAGATGAAGCTCTACTGACTGATTCAGCCAGAAGTCCCTTGAGCCCCTTATTTTAGACATTATCTTTGAATTTTATTTATGAAAGATGAGGAAAGAGTCCCCTTCCATCACCCTAGCTCCTATTCCCCCTCCCCCATGTAGTCAAAAAATAATTTTTGCTGAAATCAAAATCTGCTCTCTGAATTATCATCAGTACTACTGGCTGCCAAGCTAAGCACTATATCATAATTATATTTCCTTTCTATACACTTTTCTTACTGGAGATAATAATTTTATTTTGTCATTTGCTTAACTCCCTACATTATCGTTTTCTACATTATCACATATATCAGATAATTTGATCCATTTATTTTCCTGAAGAAACGACCTGGAGCCCCCATCCCCCTGTTCCGATGCTCACACATGCTAAACTGTTGCCATCCTAGATTCTCCTTTATATCTTTGCCTCTCTCCTGTGTTACATCTCCTGTTTTATGAATCTCACGTCTTTCTCTCTTTGTTTAATTAAAACAATTTTTTTTAAGACTTCGATTTGGTGCCATATATCCTGTGACAGCTTTCTGGAAAGTAGTATGGGGAGTAATTTTTTTAAAAAAGTTGCAAGTCTTTGGGTTTCTGTGTGGCTCAGTTGGTTAAGTATCTGCCTTCAGCCCAGGTCATGATCCCAGGGTTCTAGGCTAGAGCCCCGCAACGGAGCTTGTGCTCTCTCTCTCTCTGAAAAGTCAATAAAAATATTAAAAAAAATAAAAAATAAAGATGTATGTATTTATGAGAGAGAAAGAGAGCGTGGGGGTGGGCAGAGGGAGAAAACCTTAAGCAGACTCTCTGCTGAGCATGGAGTCTGATGTGGGGCTCCATTCCACGGTCCGAGACTGTGACTAGAGCAGAAATTGAGTTGGGGGGCGCCTGGGTGGCTCAGTTGGTTAAGCGACTGCCTTCAGCTCAGGTCATGATCCTGGAGACCCGGGATCGAGCCCCACATCGGGCTTTCTGCTGGGTGGGAGGCCTGCTTCTCCCCCTCTCAGTCCCTCTGCTTGTGTTCCCTCTCTGGCTGTGTTTCTCTCTGTCAAATAAATAAATAAAATTAAAAAAAAAAAAAGAAATTGAGTTGGACATATAACTACTAAGCCAGCGTGGCTCCCTGAGATGATGCATTCATAGTCCCTCACTGTAAAGATGCAGACACTGAGGCCCAGAGCAGGAATCAGCAACTTGACCATCATCTCTCAACACATTGGTTCAGTCACTTTGCAATCAATGGCCTTTCTACCAAGAATGAAACTTTCTAGGCAGGGAAAGTTTCTTGCCAAGGGGATGAGCTCCAAAGAACAGCTTGCTCTGTGACCCTGGGAAAGCCCTTTTCACTCTCTGGGCCTCAGTTTTCCCAGCTGAGCAGTAAAGGGGTTGAGCTAGGCCAGCAGTTTGCACATTTTGGCACGGACTCATCACCTGGAGGGCTTGTGCAAGCCCAGATTGCTGGGCCTTGCCTCCAGGGCTTATGATTTAGTCAGTCTGGGCTGGGGCTAGAGGATTTGCATTATTAGTGAATCTCCACGTGATGCTGCTGCTCCCTGGTTCAGGGACCCACTCTGAGAACCACCAGCCTAGATGGTCTCTCAGGTTTCTTCATCGCTGGGGCTGCGCCTTTTGGGCTTCAGCCTGCCCTCTTGCAGATATGTAGGCCTTGCTGGCTCCACTGTGCCTGGGAGGCTTCTGGCTGCCTAACCAGGGCTTTCGAGCAACATGTGCCATGGTGCCCGTGGGCCCGGGTCCTGAAGCTCGGGCTTTGCTCCTGGACCTTCAACCTTGCTTTCCTCCAGACCTTGTTGTGCCATGGTCCAGGAACCTGTCCAGACTGCAGGCTGCCTCTGGAAACAGGCTGACTCTAGCTCCCCTCCAGCCCCCTCTGGCATCTTTACCCCAGGGAAGAAATGAAGAGAGAAAATCAGGCCTCTGCTGTCAGGGAGATGAGGGAGGACCACAGCACCCCACCGTCCCGGACCTGGGGGACTGTTTGCATTCCGGCTCCAAGGCTCACCTTCTCTGGACCTTAGACAGTTTCTCTAGGTAAGTGTTATAGAGGTGCCCCTGGCCAGGTAGAGGGGGCCTAATACAGTGACTGTTTTCAATAACATTATATCATAGAGTAACAAAATTACTAATCTTTTCAATTCTTTAACCTTGATTAAGTTGAGAAAACAATTTCAGTGACATGGTAGTGTGTCTTTAATGTCTCCCTAGTCCTTTCTACTGTCCCTTTTTAGCCAAGAGCACGGTCATCTGTTGCAGAGCACACCCATTCTTAAAGCCTGCTCACCCCCCCCCCCACAAATACGCATGGAGATCTTGGAAAGCCCCAGGCGGGAATATGGCACCAGGGACCCCGGGGAAGAGCCTCTGTGAGGGTATAAGGAAGGCCTGTGGCCCCACATAAAGAGACTTAGATGGGGCACAGGTGAGCTCTGGGCGTCTTCATGGATGAATGTAAGAGAGTGCTATAATGGAAACCTCCCCCTGGGCACCAGGACTCATGAGAGGCTGCGTGCGCAATGGAGAGGTGAGGACAAAGCAAAGAACTGAAAAAGGAACAGTTGAGAGCTCTTTCCACGGCTCCCGGCACTCGTGTCCGAGCAGGGATTTTAAACTGTGACCTGAATCACTGGGGAGGGAAAGGAGAGTGGCCGCCCCTCTGAGGCCTGTGTGAGAAGGCTGAGAGACAGGCTGGGTAGAAGAGGAGAGAGAGCACGGGAAGGGGGCTGACGCTGTTCTCGCCTTCCCGGGAGGTGGAAGGTAGCAGACATTCCCCAGCGGGAGCCAGCCTGGGCCAGGGGTCTGGGCAGAAGGTGAGGGACTCTGGCAGTGGTAACCAAGCAGGGCAGACACCAGAAAGCCAGAAGCTGAGGGCGAGGCCTGGACTTTCCTGAAAACAGAATGTGTGTGGCCCACTTTGAGGCTGCTATGGTCGAGTCCTATACGGTGACCCCAAGGAGCTGGCAATAGGCCCCTATGGAAGAGGTAGCTTAATGTCTGCCAAGCCCAGAGAGACAAAGCAGTGTGGTCCTTGTCCTCGCCCAGAAACCTAGGGGAGTCCGCCTGCTGCCTGTCTCCTTACCTCTCCTTCCTTCAACCTGAAAACAGGTGAGCTGAGAAAGGAGGCAGATGGCCCTGCCAGCTTCCCATCTGGGCTGGAGGATAGGAGAAAGTCTCACCTTTGAATGAAGACTTAAGATGGGATTCCCTGGGAGTGGATGCCAGGGTGAGGGGGCTCCCTCCCTGAATCCATTACAAAGGGGCAGAGGAGGTGAAAATGTGTGCTTCTTCTGTCACCTGTGCTTCCCCGGGCTGGCCTCAGTGACAGCAGAAGGTGCAGGCAGACCTGGAGAACGTGGTGAAGTGTTATATGCATGATGTGCTTTTGGAGAATTGTGTCCTAGACGTTCCCAGGCACCAGGCATCTCCATCTCCTTCCCTGGTCGGCTTGACAAGAGTCTTGGAACACTGCCACTGTTCCTTGTGAGCTGCGATACATTTGGACGCCCACAAAAGAAACCAATCCTCAAAGCAGGTTTGAAATGGTTTGAAAAGTTGCAATCTGCAAACATTTTGGACCAGGGAGAGGAAGGAAGCTGGTGGGAGCTAGACATTTAGGCAGAGGAGGTCTTGCAAACAGCTAGATGAAAAAAGGCAGGAAGGAGAGACAGCTAGATGAGAGAGGAAGGAAGGAGAGGAAGCATCTGTTTCAATTTACCAGCCCCCTTCTCTCTTCTGATGATCACTCTCAGCCACATAGCCCAGCAAGACGGAGGAAGGTCCGCTGTCCCGCCTACCTCTGCTGGCACCAGCCTCTCTGGACAACAGGGGATTCCGCTCAGCGACAGCTGGCCCAGGGCAGGCCCCAGTGGCTGGGTGGAGGCTCAGGGTTCTGGAACATGCACAGAGGAAGGGATTTCTCAGAGCTGGAGTCTGGCTGTTCCCGCAGTCCGAGCCAGGAACTGTTTTGGAAATAAAGGCAGGGAGATGAGATTCTGGAGGGAGAGAGAGGCTCCTTGCCTCCAGGGCACCTCCAAGATAAACAAGGCTGCAAAAATTCCTGCTCCCAGCCGGTGCCCCCACCCACCTGCCCTCCCAAGTCTGGCCCCAAGCCGCCTCCCCACACTATGGCGGTGAGACAAACTGGGTATTGGGGGCTTGGAGGGGAGTCAGGCCCCAAGGCATCTGATACACAGGTTACCTCTTCCAGGATCTTTTAATAAATTTAGAATGGCATACTTGTGGAGGGCCCCAAGGGAACAGTCCCTTTAGTTATAGACATGGAAACTGAGGCAGAGGCAAACTGACTCTATTAGATGCCTACAATGTTCCAGGCACTGTGTGAGGCTCTTTATGTGAATTCTTTTATTTGAAGTTTGTAATAAACTCTATGAAGGTGGTAAACTTATTATGCTATTTTTCAAAGGAAGAAACAGAGGCTCTGAAAAGTGAAACAATTTACCTAAAGTGACACAATTAGGGCAATGGGAACTACATTCAAACCAGTGTCTGAGGGGTATCTGAAGACCACACTTAATCAACTACACCTTGTTCACTCCTCCTGCTATTTTCATCCTGTTCTATACAAGAGGAAACTGAAGCTCAGAGAGGCTGATTTGCTCATACTTACACAACTAGTTCGTGGCAGAAGTTATATTTAAACTTGGGTTTGGCTGACCCTAATGCCCAAACCCTTTCCATTATGTCAGTGTTTCTT
This sequence comes from Spilogale gracilis, assembly GCA_004023965.1. Lineage (NCBI taxonomy): Eukaryota > Metazoa > Chordata > Mammalia > Carnivora > Mephitidae > Spilogale > Spilogale gracilis. Next base: position 69,198 of record PITA01008851.1, on the reverse strand, counting down.
AGATTTTCCTCCTAAATAGTCTGCACGACAGAAGAGACCTTGAAGCATTTGCCAAAGCCACACACAGCAAAAGAGAAGCTTCTTTAATATCAATTTACACACATGCACACTCACACACATGCACACACATACCCGCAAGCACACACATATACACACGTGTACATATAATACATGACTTTCAAAATGTAGGTGTGATATGTTCTCTCCCTCCGGATACTTGAGTAATCGATGGTTAAGGGAAACCTCCCATCCTTTGAGAGGCCCACACTTGGCTTAGCCAAGGTGATAGGGTGGGGATGGGGGGATGTCCTGGGCCCTGACTTCCACAAGCCCCTTTGGAGTGTTAATGGGGGGCTCCCATGAGCTGAACCAAAAGATTAGGGTGCACAAAGCCCATCCCCAGCACCTCATTCCTTGCGTGACCCAGCAGGAGCCTCCTCTCTGGTCTCTTGCTTCCCCCACACGTACCTCCCATGTGAAGCCAAGGGACCGTTCAAAACATAAGTCAGCCACATCACTTCCTGGAGGGTCTTACTGCAGCTGTGAAGGCTGTAACGGCAAACATTGGAAACCCTGACGTGGCCCACAAGGCCCTAAATGACCCAGCCCTACTGCCACCACCCACTGCCAGCTCCCCCTGCCTCTCTCTGCTCCCCCTACCTCGCCACCCCACCTCCTTCAGGCAAAGCTGCATTCTGCCTGCCTAGGAGCCCCACCCTCTTGGCTAGTTGGCTCTTTATCCATTGTGTTTCAGCTTAAGGGACACTTTCTTCAAGGCCTTCCCTGCTATGTCCTCTCTGGCAGCTCTCTTTTTGGACTCCAGTCCCTTGTCTGTGTCTTTCTAGTCCTTACAACAATGCACCTGCAATCACTGGGTTTGCTTGCTCCCCTGCTTACTGGGCCTGTTTTCTCCCTCATTAAAATGGAAGCCGCATGGGAACAGGGACCCCAGGTGGCCTGCTATATCCCTACGGCTTCCAACTTCATTGCACACAGGGGGTGTTCAAGAAGCATCTGCCTCATTAATGAGTGAGACACACTCTACCCTTAAGAAAATTCACAGTGAGGAGAAAACAAGACAATGGCTTAAATCCAAAAGAATCCTTGAATCCAAAAATGTTTTCACCAAAAAAAAAAAGTAGAAAAGAAAGAAAATTTTCTCCCTTTTGAGGTTTTTCTTTTTTTTTTTCTTTAAAGATTTCATTTATTTGATATAGAGAAACACAGCCAGAGAGGGAACACAAGCAGGGGAGTGAGAGAGGGAGAAGCAGGCTTCCTGCCTGTTGTGGGGCTCGATTCCGGGTCTCCGGGATCATGACCTGAGCCGAAGGCAGTCGCTTAACCAACTGAGCCACCCAGGCGCCCCTTTTGAGGTTTTTCTAACTCAAACCAGATCTAATTCTAATCCCTCCTTCCTTTTGACCTCCTCGGGAACAGGGGCCCCCCAGCCCTCACTCCAGGGATGGAGCTTACACAATATTTTACATATATCAGGTAGTCCATAAATATCTATTCAGTTGATTGGGGCGGGAGGGGGGAGTATTGATCCTTCCTCACTTTTTCAAAAACTATCTTAGTTCCTGAGGTGCCTGGGTGGCTCAGTCAGTTAGGCATCCAACTCTTGATTTCAGCTCAGGTAATATCAGGGTCATGAGATGGAGCCCTACATCAGGCTCCATGCTCAGCGCGAAGTCTGCTTGAGATTCTCTCTCTCTCTCTCTCTCTCTCTCTCTCTCTCCCTCCCTCCCTCTGCTGCTCCCCCTGCTTGCGCTGGCACCTGCATGCACGCTCTCTCTCTCAAATAAATAAACCTTAAAAGAAACACAACTATCTTATTTCCTAAATTCTTTCTGGTGGGAGTTGAATAAGAAGGCTGTGACAGTCGGGGCGCCTGGGTGGCTCAGTCGGTTGAGCGACTGCCTTCAGCTCAGGTCATGATCCCAGAGACCCAGGATCGAGCCCCACATCGGGCTCCCTGCTCGGCGGGAAGCCTGCTTCTCCCTCTCTCACTCCCTCTGCTTATGTTCCCTCTCTAGCTGTGTTTCTCTGTGTCAAATAAATGAAATCTTAAAAAAAAAAAAAAAAGGCTGTGACAGTCTTCGTGCTGTAGGGGGAAAAATGTCAGTTGATAAACCTCCAAAATGAAATCATGAGGTACTAAACTTGGAAGAAGTTCTTCAATCTGGTTTTAATCTGTCAGGCCCTGGGATTCTCATCTCTCAGTTAAGTAGCTAATGATTCATAAATACACATGTCCTAGGAAGATATTGGGAGCTGATGTGCCCCAGACTGAAGTCCACTGTCAGGGGAAGAGGCTTTTCCTCCTTCCTGCCCTTGGCCTTCAAGACACAGGCCCCGGTTTATTCCTAATGACCCTCGGCCCAGGCTGTGATGCGAGAAGGACCGGAAGTGGGGACATCAGTGTATTGCTGACTACCCCTGAGTGTGGTCTGCCAGCAGAAACTCCAGGGACACTTGTCCAGGCCAGTTGCTCGTTTCTGAGCCATCCTGCCTTGAGACTGGAAGAGCCCCCACCTATGCCTAAATAAATCTGACTTGTTGGTTATCAGGTTATGACACCTGGCAGGCAGGCTGGTGTTTAACTCTGTGATTAGGAGCCATGGGAAACCCACCCACTTAGTTTCCCCATCTAATGGAAATAATGGTTTAGCCACCTCATGGTGTTTCTGTAGGAATAATGAGATAATGTACTCAGCTTCCAGCCCAATGTGTGACTCAGTGGCTGCTCAGCATTTGGAGAGAGGGCAGCCGGAAATGCCCCCTAGCCCTCAGTCCTTTCCTGTGCAGCCCACAGACCACTGCCTTCTGCATCAGGGCTCATATTTTTACCATCTCCTCAGCGAAAAATGTCTGGTCATGGGACCAAAAGTATCCTGCCGACCCCTGCTAGTTTGGTTTTCCTTCCCAAGCACTTGGACCAAGTTGTGATTATATAGGTACTGGTTTCTCGATCCACTAACAGTGTCCTCCCTCCGGCGTGGAAGGTCCAGGAAACAAGTCCTTGCCTGCCCTGTTCTTGATCATGTCCCCAGAGCCAGGACAGTATGGCCCCACACACAGGAGGGCTCAGCTCATAACTGATCCTCAGCCTCGAATGAGACACTCCTTTTAATAAAAGGGCAACAGGATCAAAACTTTCATTTGCTTTGCGCAGATGACAAAGCCTTGCTTGGCCAATGAGGGAGACGCAGAGATGACCAGTCTTGGATTGGAAGAAGTGGGTTCCAGTCCTGGCTTTGTAACTCACTGGTTATGTGACTGTGGGGAAGTCATCTCTTATCCCAGCTTCCATTTCCTCACTTATGAAATGGAAGTGTTAACACTCAGTCTGCCTTCCAGGCTGTTCTGAGAATCAGACAAGATAACCAGTGTTGAGAGCAAACATGATACAAAAGTTCGGGCCTTGCTGAAAATTGTAATTGCCACCACCTGCCCCAAACTAATAGCAAGCAGTCCTGACCTCCCACTAGGAGCCCCTGGAGTGGCTGGGAGGAGGGTGCTGGGAATACCTGAATGGGACCCAACCAGCGATTCTCCCAGACTTTGGAGTTAAAGGGGAAGGGCTAGTGGCTGGAATGGGGTGGAGCTTGCTTGCAGATGAAGCTCCCTGAAAATTCCCTTTGATGGGAGTGAGAATTCTATAATGAAAAACACCCCATGCCCTCCCTGAATTCTAGGAAGCAAATTGGAAACAGCCCTCTCCAGTTTCTCTGAAAAGCTGACAGGCTGCCTGGAGGAGAGGGGCTGGGGACAGCTCCTTATGTAGGGCTCACAGAAAAGGCCTCTTTCCTGGAATTTGGAAAGGCTCCAGCAACCAGAGTTTAACGCAGAAGATTAAAAGGCAAGGGGCCCGCTTGCCAAGAGGCCCCAGGAACGATCCAATCTGCTGTTTTCCCCTGCCGCACTCCCTGCTTCTGGCTGGGTATAGAAAAAGAGGGCCAAGGACAAAGCGTGATGCAGTGAGATCCCAGGAGCCAGGATCGCACAGGGTTTATATCAGCAAACACTCCTGAAGGCACTCTGGAAGTCACTATACCTTCTGCTATATATACCCAAACCTTGACCAACCCACAAGCTTGGCACGCGAGGTGCTGTGCTGGGCACAGGGCCCACCCCCAGCCCCCACTGCTTCGTGTTGGAACCCAGCTGCCCTGCAATAAGGGCACACAGCCACGCAGCTTTGCAGCTGCCCACAGCTGTTTCCACCACGGAGACTCAGGACTGCAGCGAGCCCAAAGAATGCAGCTGGTGTGCCAGATGGGAGGGGAGGGAGGGAGGCTCGAGGGTGTTCAGAACCCTGTATCCAGCTCGTCCTGGGGGCCAGCCTCCAAGGGGCAGCCCAGAGGGCTGGGGAACATGTGTGAGCAGCCCTGCCCTATAGCCACCATTCGAAACCGGTCTCATTGCCATGTTAAAAAGGTAAAAAGCAGCAGTGAAAGTAATTTTAATATGTGATGTAGCCTTACCTATCTCGAAGATCATTTTAACGTGTAATTAATGTAAAAATGATTAATGAGACATTTCACATTTGTGAATCAGCACTAAGCGTTGGCAACCCAGCGTGTATTTTCTCCTTGCAACGTGGCTGCGATTAGCTCAAAACAGAGCCACTGAGTTGAAGGAGCTGCAGTCGCTGTGGGACCTTTCACCGATGACTTATTCTATCTCCCTCTTATCCTCTCCAAATGGGGACGGTAATACTACTACTTGCCTCGGAGGGTTGTTATGAGGACATAATGTCCCTAGACAAGGCGTGGTATGTGGTGAGGGGTACAGAATCATGAGCTATTATTACTGCATTATTTCTCATCCTTCCAAAGATCAAACAGGATAATGAATGTTGAAAGTAAAGCACGACACAGAAATCAAGGCCTTGTTCAAAACTGTAATTGTCACCAACTGCAGCTGAGCTCGCGAAAAGCAGTCCTGCTCTGAGTCCTGTGGCATTTCAGGCGGAGGCCCCTGCCTCCTTCTCTCTCCATTTTCATCACTTAAGCTACTTTGCTTTGTGTTTCTGTCAGTTGTCACTGAAAGAGAGGAGGCTTGGCCTTTGCTCCCCACCTGCAATTTCCTCCTGAGGGGAGGGGGGGGTGTCTGCCTTGGCCCCACCCCGCTGAGCCACCTGCTGTGTTCACGCTCCATAATACACAGGCAGGTGGACCAATGGGGCAGTGCTTAGCTCAGCCAGTGACAAGAGGGGGGGCCTTCAAGAAGCACAGAGTCTGGTGCTTAGGAGTCATCTCATAGATGTTCCACCTCTGCTATTGAACCCTTTGGGCCTCAGTCTCCTTGTCTGTAAAATGGGAACACCATACTATATGGTCTTGTTTAAACCATCTGGATTTGAAATAGCATGATAGAAAAATATTTATTCTTTCTTTACATGTGAAATCGGAAATAACTCAACCGTCCCCAAATTAAAAGTTTGTCAAGAACCTTGCAAGGCAGCGTGACTTACAAAGTGTCAACTGTGCTTCCGCGAGAGCCCCAGGACAACGCTGTTCTAGTAGGTGAGCAGAAATCCCTGCCGTCCCTTGGCAGGCGAATTTTGAATTACACCGATTTGAATTATTTGAGGTCTTTACTCCCTGAGTAATTAAATGGCTCATACCTCCCTTATAGAATAACTGTGAATATTAAATGAGATGATGCAGTAACCCGCATGCAGTAGTGTTTTTCTGACATACTGATAACATGTAAAAACCAGGTGAGATAGGATATAATGGGAGAAGGTCAGATGAGCAGACCTGAGTTTGCTGTTGCTTCATCTGTAAAACAGGAGAAAGGTGAGGTGAACAGTTGTGAGCTTTGGGGTAAACAGCTCGCCCGCAGCTCTAGCTGCTGGAACGGGTTGACAGCAAGGCAACAAATGGCTGGGTTTCTACATGTGTGGCCTACTGTCAAAGAAGTTGTAAAACTCGAATTTACTCATTCAATAACCAGCTCTTTCTTAAACTTGCAATGTGCAAGGGATGGTCCTGCCACCCAAGGGATGATGATCCAGACTGGCTTATCAATGGCCTGAGCTGATGCAAACTACAGACTGCACCATCGTTTCTGTTTGTTTTTAAATTTGAAATTGTTGCCAATGTAAAACGCAGGAGATTTTAAAATCAAGATTTCCTGGAGCCTGGCTTCTGCAAGGTGCAAGGTGCTCTCGCCAGCCCCCAGCTTGCTCTGCTTTCTGCCTGAGCTCCAGGTCTCCCCCCCTGGCTAGAAATACCCATGGACCGCCTCTCCTGCCTTCAAGGACCTGGATTCGGAGTTGGAGCTGCATATTGTTCCTGGCACCGAGAACCCGCGCCAGCTATTCTGCAAACTCACCCTGGGGCACATCCACAAGTCCCCGGAGCAGGTGCTGAGGCACACCCAGCACCCGTGGTCTCCGTGGGAACACCAAGAGTGTCAGAAGCCATATATGGAGTGCATGGGTGCGTGCCTGCCGGCCTGCCTGGGGCACAAAAAGAAAAGGACTGAAGACAAGATGGACAGCAACCTGGGAATGCCCTTCCAGTGAAGAGGACCCAGAGGCGAGTGACAGTGACCACAGCATGACAAACCTGTACCCACCCGAATTGTTCACCAAAAAGGACTCGGGAGGGACTGAGCATGGGGACAGCACCAATGATTCTTTGACAGAGGACGAGGTAGAAGCCAAGGCGCCCAAGAGAGAAGGGCCTTGGAGCCAGAGAAGAGATGGAAGGGGAACAGGGAGCGAGTCCTCAAGCGCTGGGAGAAACAGCTGGGCTGCTCCCCAAAGAAGTTCAGAAGTCATCACCATAAACATAAGAGCTTCAGCTCTTTTAAACAGGTTAATAAAATGTTGCTGGAAAAAGCAAAAAACTAATAAATAAAAATCAAGATCTTTAGGTTTTCTTGAGAATCGAGAGGATCTGGCAACATTTGGCAAGGCAGCAACTGGCTGCCTCTTGAGATGGAGTGTTATGGGCTGAACCGTGTTCCCCCAAATTCATATGTGGAAGTCCTGAAATCCTAATTCCCCAAACCTCAGAATGGGGCAATATTTGGAGGTTGGGCCTTTGAAGAGGTAAAGGGAAATAAAGTCATATGGATGGGCCCTATTCCATGATGACTGGCATCATCATGAACAGATTAGGACACACACAGAGGGATGACCATGTGAGGTCCTAGCAAGAAGGTGGCCACCTTCAAGCCGAGGAGAGAGATCTCCTGTAATGCTAGACTTCTAGCCCCTGCAACTCTGAGAGAGTAACTTTCTATTGTTTCAGTCACCAGTCTGTGGTACCTTGTTGTGGCTTCCCTAACAGACCACAACGCAGAACCTACACTCCCCAATGTCCACAACACTTACCACTCCCACATGGGATGAATTCTGCTTGCTTTTGTCTCACGCACAACCCCTAGCTGCATCTGAGTTGGCAAACCCGGGCCCACAGGAAAAGGGTGCTCTCCACATATGTTGTGTTTTCTTACTTGACAACTTTGATGTTCATTTTCCCCTTTTGCTCTCCTCACAGTTCTGTGTGGCTGATGCTACCATCCTCTCTTGGTAGAAGAGAAAACAGGGCTCAGAGAAGTGAAGTCATTTTTCCCAGGTCCAAGCTGGGAGGGGACCCAGGTCTGCTGACCCCAGGCATGGGGCTCATGTCCCTCTGCCAGGGGCTCATGTCCCTCTGCCAGGTGCTTGGGCCTAGGACCTCAAACCTTCAAGCCTGAAAACACAGGATGGCTCTGTATGCATGTGTGTTATCGATGTAAGCCATCCACAGCAATGCACAAATCCAAGGAGGCTTATTTCCTTGGGAAAAGATTTGGCATAGAATTCCTCTCAAAAGTAAATCTAGAATAGAATTTGAACTGAAATCTGCTTTATGCAGGAGTTCATCTCATGGAGGCAAAGCCGGCTGGCAAGTGTCTGACTGGGAGGGCGGGTGAGGGAACCTCTGAGGGTGTACACAGACTCTGGGAGCCTGTGCTGAACATTCGGGAGCAGAAAGCAGCAGAGACTGGCACAGGAGGAAAGAAGGGTCAGTCCCCTGTGTCTAAGATGAGAAGGAGTAGCAAGATAGGGAAGCAGAGGGGGATTTGCCATCACTTCCTGGGGGAACTTGCTGAATATTGATGGTGGCGGGATAGCTTCCGAGATGACCCCAGACTTGAGGCAAATCTCCATTTACTCGTCCACTGACATACTGTGACACCATTATGAGAACAAAGTCAGTCCAGACGTGCAGACGGAAAGATGGTCAAGATACACCAAGTTAAAAAGGCATGTTGTGGTATGGAATGTAAAGTTGATTCTTTTTGAGTTAAAAAAGGACACACACACACACACACACACACACATATAACTTCTGAAAGGACACAACTTCTTGATAAATGGGTTTCTTCTCAGAATTAGGAAGGGGTGTGTCGGCTTTTACTTTTTACTTTATCCTTTTTTGTACTGTACGAATTTCTGATGATGAGCACTGTTAGTTTTACAGCGTTTAAAAAAAGATAACCCTAAACTTTAAGTATTAGAAGACAGGCAAAGTTGGTGTCCCTGCTAGGGGATGGAGAGAAGTCAGACATTTGGGAAGAAGCCAACACTATGGTGCACTTGCTGTGTTAGAATGAAGGGTAGTAGTGATGTTCTAAGAAATGCAGGGGGTCCGAGCCTTGGCAGTGCAAAGTGGGATACAGTTACCAGATAATAGAATAAATCAGAAGAGAACTGTGTAGATGGGGGAGAAGGGCAGAAAGGGAGGAGAGGAGAAGACAGACTTTGAACAACACTAACTGGGCATCAGCCTTGGGTTGACATATATAGGATGTTGTTGCTATTGCTGCTGGCTCAGTGGGAGCAGGAACACGGGCTCCTGGGGAGATGATGGATCTGAGGGGGGGGGGTAGATTTGGAAGGGTTCCTGATAGGAGAGTTTTGTGATCAAAGAGCTGAGGAGGATGGTGCAGAAGTTGTGCAAATGAGGACTGGGAGACCACTGTGATCTTTCAGCAGAGAGATACAGTCCTGGAATAGGACCATGACAGGAGGGTTGGAGAAATACTAACAAAGTAACTAAGACAAGGCTTAGAGACAAGTAGTTTGGGGGAAGAGAGCTGTAAGGAATTGGATGCAAATCTCAACTTGCCGCTTAATACGGTTTGAGCTCAGTACCGTTTGAGCTCGGTTTGCCCGTCTAATAATATATTTAATTAAAGAAGTGCTGTGAGGAGTAAATGAGATCACGCTCTCCCTAAATACCAACTATGATTGTTACCTCGGGTATTGGACTCAGACTTACAAGGGTTTAAGTTCCTTTACCACCAGTTACTAGCTGTGCAACCTGAAGCAAGTCATTAACGTCTCTGAGCCTGGTTCCTCTTCTGCAGATAGGAATAACCTGTCGTCATGGAAACCAAAGGGCTGGCAGAGCCTGGCACAAAATAGCGGCTCAATAAATGGTAGAGGTGTTACTATCAACAGTTAAGCCACTTAGCACGCAGCCTGGCATACAGTGAGCGCTCAACACAAGTTAATTCATGTCATAATTCCTAAGGCAGAGGTCGGGAGCCAGGAATCCCGGGGCTGCCCCCGCCTGCGAAGAGGAGAAGTTTGCAGCACTAGACCTTCCGCCCCGCACCACAGAGCCCTCCCCACCCACCTGCGCTCTCCCCCTCCGCGGGAGGGCGGCGGAGGTGCCGCGCCCGCCGCGCACCGACACTCACCCTCGTAGCCGGCCACGTCCAGGGGCTTCCGGAACCTCGAAGCTCTCGGCGGAGCTAGGAGCTCGGGGTCCGCCTCCTGCCGCCTCGGCTCGGCGGGCGCCCGCCCCAGGCATACTTTTCCCATCCCGTCATGGGCGGGAGCGCGCAGTTCCCGGTCACGTGGGCCAGCCCGCCGCGCCGAGCTCTCCCTTCCCCCTAGGTTGGGAAAAAACTTCAGCGCTGGGGACGGCTTGAGTGTGTTTTTCAGCGCTGGGGACGGCTTGAGTGTGTCAATGCCGGTCTCTGTGTGTAGAACTTGTCGGCGTGTTTGAAGGTTTACATGCACGACAGTGATTCTACCCAGGCGACTGCAAGGGTGCGGGTATTTGTGCGTGTGTCTGAAGAGACATCTGTCTTGCTTGCACGTGAGCATTCATCTCCCCGCGGATCGGAGGGTGCCTGTGGGCATGACAGCTATAGCGGCGTAAATTCCCCAGGTACAGATGTTGCCCGTACTTGAGAGTGATTAGGTGCATGTTTAGTTGTGTGTGTTTGTGTGTGTGCATTCATAAGTGCACGTGTTTAAACGTTCATCGGGGCTCCTGTATGCACATATACACGCACACGTCCAAGATTGCAGCTGGTGGAGGGGGAACTGACGTGCACTTCATTTGCTGGATGTACACAAGAGTGGCTGGTACACGTTGAAATGTGTGTCCGAGTGTGCACAACCGCATGTCAGTGTGTATGTGCATGATTTCTAGGTGGCCTCTGTGCAGAGGCTCATTCTGGGTGTGTTTATATGTACACGTGCATTGGGGTAGACTCTGTCCAGATATGAGTGTGCACATACATATTAGTATGTGTCCCAAGGCTCGGACCCCCTGCATTTCTTAGAACATCACTACTACCCTTCATTCTAACACAGCAAGTGCACCATAGTGTTGGCTTCTTCCCAAATGTCTGCGTCCCAGTCCCAATCTCCCTTCTCCCAGAAGGTAAGGCTTCTCTAGCTTCAGTAACTCTCTGCCCCACCTCAAAGTGCTGAGAGTCCCAGAATAGGCAGAGTGATCCTGTCTGGGTTGCAAGGGGACACTAGGAGAAAGAAAATCATAGTGACCTGGCGTTAACTCCTTCCTGCTCTTTCTACTGCTCTCTTCTCTGAGCTTTCAGCATCTCACTCCCCTACTGGAGCATCTGGCTAGCAGATGATATATCATCCACATTCAGAATTTTAATTCAGATACGCATTTGAACCCTGCTAGTTCCCCCACCTAACTCATTCACCTCATGGATGGTGTTTCATGTTCTGAAAAGTAGAGTAATGATTATATTATTGTGTTGTCTCCCCTGGCCTCCTGAAGTTGGGACACTCATCCATAAAGGTGTTTGGTAAGCCACGGAACTATTTAGGGAATTATTACTAATATTACATAAATACTATCTAAGGCTGAAAGTTAGCAGGCTCAACAGACATCTATCCAACAAACATTTGATAAGCCTCTGTTATGTGTCAGGTCCTGAGCCGGGCGCTGTGGACATGGAGGTAAACCAGAAAGGTTTGGTGCTTGTCCTCATGGAACTTGGAGTCTCGTGGGGATGACACAAGTGGCTACAAGTGAAATGAGTGTTACAGAAGAGGAAAACACTGAGTATGAAACTGGGCATTCAGGGGAAGGTCTGGGTAGAGCCCTGAGGGAGGATTGGGACTTGTTTTCGTGTAGGGGAGGTGTGAGCTCTAAACACAGAGGAAAGATAACATGTGAAGTATGGTTCAGTGTGTTGATCCATAGATGGCTGGATCTGTCCACCACCCCTACCCCCGCCCCCGCACCGGATACCTATGTTGGTTCCCAAATCTGTCAGGAATGAAAAAGGTAAGGAAGCCCTGCCTCGAATGCATGGATGCCATTCACAACCTAAAGGGCTCCAGGATAGAGTAGGACTCTCCATGTGTCACCGATGGGGCTCCACTGCCACAGAGGTTGAAATTCCTGGCATGCTCTTGTTGGTAAGGAGAGGGTTGAAGAGAAGTATAGGAAAAGAAGTACGGGAGAGGGGCACCTGGGAAGTACTTAATATGTGTTTACTGGCCAAATGAATGGCTGTGGATATTCTTCCAGCTTTGAGGGGAGACCTGGAACCAAGGTCCCCTGAAGCTGAGCAGAGTCCTTGGGGGTCCTGTCGTGTCGGTCTCTACAGTGGTGATGACTTCCTGGAGTAGGAAATTCCACATACTCATGAAATGGCTCTTCCAGCAGCTGCAGGGGCTGCTTCGATAGGATGGGGCTCAGGACTTCGTTGCTCTACCCTGTTTCTGTCTTTAATTCAGTCCACAAACATTTGTTACCTATCTCAAGGGTGGGGACAAGGAGGAAAATGTCTCGTCCACAGGGGAAAGGGATGAGAACACAAATCATTCTAAGAGGCATAATGCAATAAGTGCTATTAGTAACATACAAAGTGTACAAAATGAAGAGGATTTTCCTGCTTGTTTGATTCAGTTCAATTCATTTCTTTTTTTTTTTTTCAAAGATTTTATTTATTTGACAGAGAGAAACACAGCAAGAGAGGGAACACAAGCAGGGGGAGTGAGAGAGGGAGAAGCAGGCCTCCTGTCGAGCAGGGAGCCTGATGTGGGGCTCGATGTCTCCGGGATCATGACCTGAGCTGAAGGCAGTCGCTTAACCAACTGAGCCACCCAGGTGCCCCAAGTTCAATTCATTTCTTAAAAATACCTTACTTACTTATTTATCAGAGAGAGACCACAAGCAGGGGGAGCAGCAGGTAGAGAGAGAGAGAGAGAGAAGCGCACTCCTTGCTGAGTAAGGACCCTGATGCTGGGTTCAGTTCCAGGACCCTGGGATTATGACACAAGGGAAGGTAGACACTTAACCGACTGAGCCCTTCGGGCGTCCCTCAGTTCTATTCATTTCATGATGCCACTCATGTCTAGAGAACATGCTCAGAATATTTAGAAGATGAAGGACACTGAGACACGGCCCCAGAGAGTTTATAACCCGGCAGGGGCAGCCACGCGCCAGAGGTGGTTGGCCTGGTTCCCCATCTAACCAAACCTTTCTCGATCTGTCTTCCTGTACTACAGAGGCTGAAGAGCTAAAATCCCATTTCCCAAAGTCATTGCTGTTGGGGTTCCTATCGTAATTTAGGTTTAGCCAGTCCTGTGCACTTGTGTAAACCTGAATTCAACCTGAGTGGGAAAAACAACGGAGTTAGGTGGAGAGGAGGCAGCAGCCAGGGAAGGATCCTTGGCGCTGGCGGTGACTTACAAGAGGCAAGATGGCTCTAGAGTTTGGGCAGTAACTCCTGGTCCCAGACTCCACCTAAAATTATGCATTCCTGTAGCTAGAGACTGGGTCTGGTGACTCCCGCACCCTTAGCTTCCGGACTGTGGCCGAGATGTAGTTCCTTTGGGCACTCAGTACTGTGTGGTGTTGTGGGAATCATTCTTGGAGGACCCCGCCACGCCAGAACTCGCTCCGCAAGGATTCTGAGTTCACTTGACTGTCTTTATTAATTCGTGTTTTCTTAACATTGCTAGAATGGTTTTGTACCTTCACATGAACCCTAAGTGATACGCTATGCTGTGATCTACCCATGATGCCGTGAGTGTCAGAGTCAGGGCAGGACACGAGTGTGAGCAGAATAGCAGGAAGGACATCCAGAGGGCTGCCTTTCTTTCCTCTTTCTGTTTCACCTCGACCCCATTCCAGTCCTATAAGCGACTTTCAAACCGATTAATCTATTGATGAGATATCAAACAACGACAGTATGCAAGGCACTCTGCTTTTCATTGTGGTCATGGCAGTGCACAAAGCAGGGGAGTGCTCTGCCTCTGTAGGGCTTGTGAGGAGACAAGTGTTAAAGGAGAACTGAAACACAGAATTCAAAACCGTGTTAAGAATTACAAAGGAAAAGAAGAGGGAACTGTGGGAGAGAACAGTGGTGCGGAGTCTGAGAGAGACCGTACTTTCCTGGGAGGTCTGGGAAGATCTCTCGGGTAGGTAACATCATAGCCAAGTCACCAAGGGTGAGAACGAGCCAGTCCTGTGAAGGTGGCACAGCAGAAGGGAGAGAGGTGCCAGGCAGAAGGAGCAGTGCGTAAGAGCCACACGAGCCATTCCCAACAGCTCTCTAATGCTCCCCTGGGTAATAGTCATAGCCCAGAGCCTTAGCCTCTTGGTGTTTCTGTAGCCTCACCAACTGGAAGCCCCCATGATGTGACATGTTTCCAGCCACTTCTCTGATTTTTTTTCCTGTGTCAGCATTTTTCAACCTCTGTGTTATTGATGCTTGAGACTCCATAAGTCTTCACTGGGGGGACTGTCCTGTGTGTTGTATGATGGTTAGCAGGATCTTTGGCCTCCACTCTCTAGATGATTGCACTAACCCCTTCACCTCCAGTTGTGACAACCAAAAATATCTTCAGATATATCCAAACGTTCCAAGGTAGGCAACCTTGCCTTCCATTGAGAACAACTGCCCTATGGGTTAGCCCTGTTGCAGATGGGGTTGCCTTGCTGGCTCCCAACTTCACCATCACCTTTTATGTGTCTGCATTTCTACTTAGACAGTTCCCTCTAACCACTCTTCTGCCTCTCCACAAAGCCTTACCCATGCAGCCACTGGAAATTCATAGCTTTTATCTGCCCATCATCCCTCTGTCCATTGGAGAATTCCATTTAGGTAATTCTCATGTGTACTGGATGGTAGGGAAAGATGGTACATCTTGGTGCTCTGCCTGCCCTCTGGCTGCTGGAATAGGGGCATGTGGACCAGGCACCCCTTCCTTTTGTGCCCAGTTAAGGACCCAAATAGTGGGCATGAGAGCCAAGCAGAGATCATCACAATCTTTCCATGTGATTTCCATGAGAGGGCACTTGCTTGTCTTCTGAATTGTTAAGTGTAAAGATAGAGCCCTGGGCTGCCATTTTCCCCGCCATTTGGAGAGACCCTGCCTATGGGAGGAGTCAATGACATCAATATACAGGTAGAAGCAGATGCAAGAAACACTGAAATGTAGGAGGGAGAGCACTCTGACCACATTATTGGAAATCTTGGTGCAGTTACTTGCACTACAACATTCATGTTCTCATACTCATTTTCTGTCTGTCTTCAAGCCAGGGTGAGTTGTTCTTGTCATTTGCCTTGGAAAGAGTCCTACAGCATTATCCTTCAATGCCTACTTCAAGTCTCTCCTCTTTCATGAAGGGCCTCTCAATACAGAACAATCTGAAGAAAATGCTATCCTTGAATTCCTAACTAGTGGTTTGCTGGAGACAGCTGCCCATGCTGTGCCTCTGTGCTTCTCTTTCCAATTCTGAGTCAAGGAACATCATATTTGCATCATAGTGGGAATGATTACACTGCAGAAATCAGCAAATGCTACAAACCAAGCCTCTCTTCCCCCAGCAGGGCCTCCAGCCTGTTCCCCAGCACAGCACTCTGAATGTCATCTCCACTGGACCACCCACTTGGATATTAGTCATGTATCGATTTGCGACAGCTCTTGCTTTTTTTTTTTTTTTTAAGATTTTATTTATTTATTTGACAGAGAGAGAGAGAGGGATCACAAGTAGGCAGAAAAGCAGGTAGAGAGAGAGAGGAGGAAGCAGGCTCCCTGCTGAGCAGAGAGCCCAATGTGGGTCTCAATCCCAGGACCCTGAGATCATGACCTGAGCCAAAGGCAGGGGCTTTAACCCACTGAGCCACCCAGGCGCCCAGCTCTTGCTTTTTGAATATGGTGAGGTTGGGAGGGCAAGTGCCCCTGACCTACACTGCATCTGAGTCTTGGAAGGAGGAAAGGCCCTGAGGAATAATTTGGTCTGTGGTCTTCATTTCACACATGGGAAAAAAGAGGACAGAGACCTTCGGTGACTTGGTAGTTACTTGGGAGGTCAAGACAGAAAGTCCACAATCTTTTGACCACCATTCCTGATTAAAATGTAGGCCTTCCTGGTCTTCTTCTTTGTCCCTTTTCAGCCCTTTCTTTTCTCCAATTTTGGCACAAAAGAAGTTTTAAAATGATTGTTGAATCATTCCAAATAACAAATGGCCGAGACCCAAACTGTCAATGCTTACTTTCAACGAGGGGCTTTGGGGCTGTGAAGTTCTCCAGGATGAGATCATTCCAGATGGGGTCTTCCGAATGTGGCAGCACTGGGGAGACAGCTGCTGAAAGAGAGGACTCGCTGTCCTTCCATAGAAAGATCGCAATGTTGGAGTGAGTGTTGGCTTTCCTGTGTATTATGTCACTTAGAATCAAACGAGATGGTAGTTGAACTGCAAAGAAAGTTTGCAGACTATGAAAATTGAAAATATACAGTTTATGTTTGACATAGCTGTTCTATTTCCACAACTTATCCTGGAAATGTGCATAAAGATAGTCATTTCAACCGTGTTTGAGCTAATAAGGGACTGTAAACAATCTAAATGGCTCACCATCAGGAACTAGTAAGTCATTATGCAGAGGCAGAACTCTATGTACACTATGGAATTATCTGCAAGATACTTTGTTTAGTGAGAAGGATAAGGAGAGGAACAGTGTGTATAGTTTGCTAGCATCCAAGTTAAAAAGAGGTGAGGAAAACACGCAGAAAACCACATGGCTGTATGAGCATAATCTACCTCAAGAAAGATACATGTAACATTGTGACCCAAAAAGTTGTGTCTAGAGAGAGGAACTGGAAAACAGTGGTAAAAGGAAGATTTATTATTCACTGTATGGGACAATTTGACTTTTAAACCATGGGAATCTAGTACTTATTCTATATCCCTCTCTCAATAAATAAAAAAATAAAGAAAGAATATACTGTGTTATAGTCCTTAGAAATTCTTCCTTTGCTCTGATGAATGAGTTGGATAGGGGATGCGTCAGTACTGAGAGAGTTAAAATTAGTAACTCTCCCTCTATAATGATTCTTTCTTTCTTTCTTTCTTTCTTTCTTTCTTTCTTTCTTTCTTTCTTTCTTTCTTTCTTCTTTCTTTCTTTCTTTCTCCTTCCTCCCTTCCTCTCTTTCTCTCTTTCTTTCTTTCATTCTTTCTTTCTATTTTATTTATTTATCTGACAGAGAGAAACACAGCCAGAGAGGGAACACAAGCAGGGAGAGTGAGAGAGGGAGAAGCAGGCTTCCCACTGAGCAGGGAGCCTGATGCGGGGCTCTATCCCAGGACTCTGGGATCCTGACCTGAGCCGAAGGCAGACACTTAATGACTGAGCCACCCAGGCACCCCAACTACTTACTTTCTTAAAAAAAAAATTCAGTCTGTTTGAGTCTTCCAAGTTTGGGACGACTATTTGTCCCAGTATACAGCTGAAAGAACAGAGGCACGGAAGCCAGCCACCTTCCCAAGGTTACAGAGTGAGCGGAAGCCAGAGTTGCCCCGTGAGCTCAGCTCTTGTTTAGTTGTGGGTTCTGCTGCGGCCACATTCAGCTGGGCGAGGGCTTCCACAGGCACGGCAATCTTCATGGGAGGGAAAAGAAGAAACAGAGAGTTCCAAGAGGCTCCTTTGGCCTAAGGTTTTCATAGAGTTAAAGCCCGGAGCCAGCAAGAGTCCCAGCATGAATGAAGTCAGACCAAAATAGTTACCACTTATATTCAACAGGAAATGACCCAGAAAAGATCCAGCCACATTCCAGATGTAGCTTGAAGGGCCTCAGTTAGAGAGACATTTTGGAATCTAATGCAAAAACGCCCTTAATGGTATTTCTCAAGTCGGTGTGGAGATCAGAAATGAACAAGACATTTGATTTGAGAGAAACGCCCTGCTAAGAAAGTCTAAGTCTTCTGCTTTAGGGAATCAATCTTTGAGAGAGCAGCATAGGAATGAGTATAGAAACCAAGAACTTGCCATGGTTCTGCCAGCATAATTTGGGGAGGGGCTGTGAGAAATAAAGGACCTACTCCTGCCTTTTGGCTGGAAAGAAAAGCAGAAATCTCATATTGAGGAAACAATGCATGATTAGAATGCATAAGTGAGATTTAGCTAGTGGCTAGAAAGACATTTTTTATCTATCAACTGTTGTGGCTGTGAGCAGAGACTAATTTCTTTAAATCTTGTATTTCAAGAGACTTCTACAGATTTCTCTTAAATAACACTCAGAAGACACTTAACTCTCCATGTCTTATCCACTGAATTTATGATTGGTACAATAAAAAGATGAGTATATGTGCTACTGCTTGTGAAGATAAGGGTTACACATACACGTAACCTTCGGTTAGCAGAACACAGAGAACAGAGGAACTAGTTAAATGAGAAATAAGTTAAATAAGAGAAAACAACCAACTCAGAGAGTGGGAAATTCTTTGGAATGCCATCAAAAATTAAAAGGTGTTTAATAAAATTAAGAAGATATTTTGGGGCAATTGGAGAAAACTTGAATATGATATGAGTATTAGTATTAGGGAATTACTGTCAGATGCATCTGAAGTATGCAGAGGTGAAGAAACATGATTTTGGGAACTTACTTTGAAATGGTTCAGAACACAAACACACACACACACACACACACACACACACACACACACAGGAATATTACGTTATAGTCTGTTAGCTTCAAACTCTACTGGCTCTGTGTCAAGGCTGGGACCCCAAATTCTTTCTCCTTTGCTAGCTGGTCTTCTGTTAGTCAGCCAGTAGGGGGCACTAGAGGGAGACTGGAAGTATAGGCCTGCAAGGAACTTTCACCTTTCTGTTTTGCTTCCTGTTATGGTCAGTGTCACCCAAACGACATTTCCTCATCCTGGCAATGACAGAATTATTTCCTGTGGGAGCAGCTGGTTCAAGTTTCCATTTTTCCCACAATCTCAGAACCAGCCTCATTATGCTTCTTCAGACATAACTGTTTTCAGCTGGCAGATGTCCCTAAGACAGCTCCATGGGTCCCTTTATCCCAGCTATTCAGTTTTATGAATCCCAAGCTCTTCTTTCTTGCAGTCTCTGGGCTGGTAACTGCTTTCTGCATTTACTACAGTATTCCCTTCGCATTCCCAGTTTTCTAATCCCTGGTTAACAATTCTCTATATTAAGTTCTGTCTGTGAATGTAATCGGTAGAGTTTGTGTCTTCTGAGTGAACCTTGACCGATACAGAAATTGGTACCAGAAGTCTCAGGATACAGATCCTCAGAGATAGAATTTTTTCAGGTGTTAGATTTGTCTCTAGCGCTGAGTGCACTATTGAGCTTCTTGTCATGGAAATGGGATGCTGATAACCCATGGCACACAGTGGCACTGATTAATCAAATTATTGGCTGTAGATCATTCTGATGAAGAATTTCCTGAAGCAGGTGCCTTGGGAGATCAAGTGGCTGACTGGAATAATGATGACTAGGAGGACTGTGGGTGGGATACCTTCTTCAGAGAGCATGGAGTACTTACAGAAAGAAAATGACATACTCAGCCCTTTAAAGTCTCAGCTCAAGCCCTAGTTAGGGAGGTTCTATGGCAGTCCTAAAACTATCTCAAATCTCTTGTAGCTGTAAATTCAGACACAATATTTGACTGTGAGGGCTGCAGAATTGAAATGTAAATTGAATTCATATCCTGTGTCTTCAGTCAAGTTAGGATGAGAACTGGGACAGTGTCTAAGACTCGGAATGAAAACATCTGTGTGGGTGTGGATGAAGCTAAAAATCTTAACCCCTAAGTCAGTGGGAACCTTCCTTGCCATCACCCTCCATGACTGAGATTAGGCTCCCTTTGCTTGAAGTCCTTGTATTAACCTCCCCTGGGGCAGATGCCTTTCAAGGCAATGCCTCTATTCTTCAGGACCTACCCTACTACCTCTTGTTGCCACTAAACCCATTACTAGGGTCAGATCCAGCACATTACAAGGAAACAAGCTCAGAGTCCGATCCTGAAGGAAAGATTTTATAATCCTCTAATTTACATAGGCAGAAACCTGGTGAATATGTGGGGAATGGGATTTTAAGAGCATTAGGCCCAAGAAGGCAGAATATAACTGCCTGTTACTGATACGGGTGTATTTATCAGGAAGTCTCTATTTAATGTGCTAACCTGTATTAGGAATTTGCTTATTTGGACTTAGCAGTGACCTACATATAAGAATCAGTTTGAGATTCCAGAACTTTCCTGGCATAATGTAGAGAAAGGAACGAAAAGATTTAGGGAGAGAGAAATATTGGAGTAAGCATCTTATGTGTGATTTTCAAACTTCCCCAACTAGTGCCCACTACTGTATGGTCCAAGAGGACCCAGCGGACGCTCCTTCACTAAGGTATCGAGCGGGGGTATAGCTCAGTGGTAGAGCATTTGACTGCACTAAGGTATCGAGCAATGCATTAATGAGGAAATCATAAATATTCTTGAAAATCTCTGCAGTGGCTGTTCTAAGCTGGTGTAAAGGTAGAAGGTGCTGTCACCAACTCAATGCTATTTATTAATTTCATCTGGATTGAAGGGATCCTAGGGTAGCAGGTAGCAGGGACTATGTGGCAGTGTCCAGTCATGAGAAATAAGAGGACTGTGTTTAACATAATACACAGCAGGGACAAAATGACCATCACAATGTTTTGACCCCCAGGGATCATTGATGATAGCTGTTGTTGGTTACTTTTATGTGTCAATTTTGCTGGGTCACTGGGTACCGAGAAGTTTGGGTAAACATTATTCTGGGTGTTTCTGTTTTGGGATGAGATTAGCATTCAAACTGGTAGACGCTGAGTAGAGCAAATTGCTCTCCAAAATGTGAGGGGGCCTCATTCAATTAGCTGAAGGCCTGACTAGAATAAAAAGACCAAGCTTCCCAAGCAAGAGGGGAATCTCTAGCAGACTGTCTTTAGACTGGATCGGCTTTCCTGCCTGTCCAGCCTACTGGCCCACCCTGCAGATTTGGGACTTTCCAAGCTTCCATAATTATGTGAGCCAGCTCCTTATACTAAATCTCTTTCCTCTGTACATATACACACATCCTATTGGTTCTTTTTCTCTGGAGAACCCTAATATAGTAGCTAGCTTGTATTGTGGACCTAGGAATGAAACAGTTGGGAAGTCTACTAAATATTGCTTGATCTGCACAGTAGGGAAAACTCTAGGTCTGGTGCTCAGAAGTCTAACTGAAGTCACTTCAGAGAATCAGAGACTCTCCTCCAGTTTCCAAACCTAAGCCAGCTATCATGCCCAGAGCCCCTTGACTGAAGGATATGCTGACTTCTCTTAAAAATGTCACAGCTGCCACAGTAGATACTATAAACCTTCTTTGAAGACTTTCCCAGAGACCTGCAGTCTTTAATAGGGTGACTGAATACTGAAAAAAAATCTTCAGATCTTTTTGGCATTAATAAGCACTGGCCCTGAATTGGCAGTGATTTCTAGGACCCTAAAACACTACTCTGGTCCATCAGTTAAAGTGAGGGCTAATGGTGGTCAGGAGATGAATGGAATATTGGCCCAAGTTGAAATTACAGAGTCTAGTAGGTCTGGGAACTCAGTGGTTACATCTCTAGTTTCTGAATGTAATTGCATTAGACATACTTCATTACTGGCAGAACCCCCAATTTTTCTCTCTGATGCATGGACTGAGGGTTATTGTTACAAAAAGGGCCAAGCAGAAGCCCCTAGAAAGTCCCCTCCTTACTAAGCCAACAGCAATAGCACACCCCTAGAGGAAATTGCAGAGTAGTGCCACCATCATAGGCTTGGTATCTGTCACATCTCCACTTAAATTTACCTATTTGTCCTATGCCAAAGGTCGATGGACCTGAGAATTACTAAGGATTAAACTTTCACAGATGATCATTCCAATTGCAGGTGCTATCTTTATGAGAGAAAATCAACATAACTCTTGGCAATTCATGTACCATTAGTCATCTGGAAAATGCTTTTTATCCACTCTGTCTATAATAATTTGCAATGACCACCAGCAGCAGCTTGTTTTTACCTTGCAGAACCCAGACCACCTTTCTAGTTTTCCCTTAGTGCGACATCAACCTCCTTTCTGTTATAATCTGCAGAGATTGTGATCATCTTGACATTTCACAGTCCATCACACTGGTCCACTTCACTGATGATGTGAAGATTAGACCTGATATGAAGATAGTAGCCAGTACTTTGGATGCCTTAGTAAAATGCACCGTGAGGTTGGAGAGTGGGAGGTAAACCCTATGACTCATGCACCTTGGTGAAATTTCTGATGTGCTAATGACCTGGAGCATGTTGCAATAGTTATTTCCAGGTGAAATGTAAGTTGATGTACCTTTTATCACTTCCCACTGCAACAGAGGATTGTTGGTTGGCTTTTGGAGGCAACCTATCACATTTGGGTGTATCACTCTGACCCATTTACCATAACACTGCCGGTTTTGAGTGGAGTGGAAAAGGCTCTGTAGCAAGTGTAGAGCTAGCTACTCTGTCACCTGATACTTAAGACCAGCAGATTCAATGGCATTAAATGTGGCAAATAAGGATTCTGTATGGAGCTTCTGGCAAATGCCAATAGGAGAATTGAAGCATAAACTTCTAGGGTTTGGAATAAATCCATATCGTCTTTTGAAGTTAACTGATTTTCCTTTTAGAAACAGCTCTATGGCACTGGATGCTGTGTGATTCAACAAGCCACAAAGTGGAATGTGCTCAGCAGTGACGTATCATCAAGTAGCAGTGGTACATAAGGGAGAGACATCAAGCAGGTCTAGAATGCATAAGCAAGTTGCCTGAGTAGGTGGATCAAATCCTTTAATACCTACTCCTGTTACAAGGTTTCCTTTTTCTCAGTCTTTAACTTTGGCTGCATGAGGAGTTACTTTTGACCAGCTAACAAGAAATTTAGGTGTGGTTTAGAGTTTATTTTGCCTACTAGGCCAGTGCAGCTAGGAGATGCAGAATCTGCTGTAGCATTACAAGGTCAATCAGGTATGTTTCTGAAAGATCCTAATGAAGGGAAATCTTCCGAAGGAAAATTCTGAGCAGTACAACTGTTTGTCTGCTGTCTGAACTAAGCACTACCCAGAAGTATGGATCGAAACACCAGTATTCAAGGGCAGTTACTAATGGTTTGATGATTGTTCAGGACTTGAGAAGAACGGGTATATAAGACAAGTGACAAGGTCTGGGGGTAAAGTATATAAATGGACCTCTCAGAATAGGCAGAACTGAAGGTTATTTTACTCCTGGCTAATATTCACCAAAGGACACGGTACATCCCTAAGAATGGACTTTGTGGACATGCAACTATAGTGTACATTATTAACCATGATCCCGAGCTGTTTGCACTCTGAAATTCATCAGTCCTGTGCTGACTCACGCTTCCCACGGGCTGCTTCCTCCAAATGATTGAGAGTAGTAGGAATACTAAAGTGTACAGGGTTTCTTGTGATAGCTGACTTTGGCTTGAGGACTCCTCAAAGGGCTTGCTGAGCCTAAATTAAGATGGAGGATGCTCTCAATAATCAGACAAGATGACGTACTTTGTAGCAATTAGTCAGCCCTTTTCCCAGTCATCCTAATGATTATTCAATGGGCCCATGTACAAGGGTGGCCATGCTGGCAAGGATGGAGGCTTATACATAGGCTCAGCCACATGGATGTCCCCTCAACAAGAGACTGACCTGCTGAGTGCCTGACCTGCTAACAGCAGAGACCAGAGACCAATACTGAGCCCTGATAAAGGCACTTAGTGGCAGGTTACTTACAGTAGATCCCTTCTATCATGGAAAGGACAGCAATTTACTCTCACTGGACAAGACACATTATCTGGGTATGGTTTTGTCATTGGTACTTCTGCCAGCCTTATTAACTGTGAAGGAGTAGCAAAGGAGTATGTGCTGACCTATCCACCCGCTTCAAGTAGCCTTTGGTGGCTTAGAAAAGTAGTTGAGATGTCAAAGTCAACTGACATGCTCGGGTCAGTTTGGAGAAAAAGCTATTTATATTTTCTCTTTCCCACCTTCATTTCCCAATGCTCCACCACAGTTCCGTTTGCCAGTTTTGAGCCAGCAGAGGCTCAAATGGGCCATTTTTCTTTAAAAAAAAAAAAAAGATTTATTTACTTATTTTTAGAGAGAGAGCACAAAAGCACGGAGGGGGCAGAGAAAGGAGAATTCTCAAGCAGATTCTCCTGAGTGCTGAGACCCACGTGGGACAGGATCCCAGGATCCCAAGATCATTACCTAAGCTAAAATCAAGAGCCTGCAGCTCAACTGACTGACCCACCTTGGCGTCCCGTAGGTGGGGCAATTTTAATTTGAGCTACAAATCCTTTTTCTAGAAATGTTTAAAATCACGTCTTTGACAAAATCTATGGGATTAAAGTTTTCAACCAATCATGCATAGAGAGTGACATCTGCTGGTCCTAATGATTATGTCTTCTTCCAGATTCTTTTTTGCAATTGACCAATGACCTTAATTATATAGTAAAAATATAAGACAATTATTTCTTTCATAGGAGAAAAAGAAACCAACACATGACCTCTAAGTGCCAATGTATATACCATTGTGGGAATTGTTTTAAATTAAAAAAAAAAAAACAAACCACACACTAGTTTCTTCTTCATTTTAGCAGACACTGCAGTTTCTTTAATTTGATCAGGGAAAATAAACTGTTGTAGAATTTGAATATAAATTCAAAACTCAGCTATTCCCTTTAAAATATCCTTTGAATTTTTGTTTCATAGCAGAAATTAATGAATTTAGTTTAAGAGAGAATTCTAGTGGACTTAATGAAAGACTGGCCATCAAAGGTCATTTGCTTCTGGCATTGTGTCTTAGTCCTGCTTTTATGTATTGTTTCCATGCTTCTCACATGCACACGTTGCTCCCATCCTTCTTCCTTCCTGTCTCTAGATACACATACGTATGAAACTTTATACATACTCTACCGGATTTATTCTAGATCTTTTTTTTTTTTTTTAAGATTTTATTTGACAGAGAGAAATACAGCCAGAGAGGGAACACAAGCAGGGGGCGTGAGAGAGGGAGAAGCAGGCTTCCCACCGAGCAGGGAGCCCGATGTGGGACTCGATCCCCAGTCTCCGGGATCATGACCTGAGCTGAAGGTAGTCGCTTAACGAACTAAGCCACCCAGGCACCTCCAGATCTACTATCTTTGGAAATTCTTCCCACTGGTTTTGGTGTTAGATTATACAAGAAAAAATTAGGACTTATATTTTGTAACTACATTTAAATGAAGCCACATATTTATGTTTATTGATAAAAGTATTTTGATGGATGGTGATCAGGTTTTTTGTGTATAAAATACAAATTTCAATATGCAGTACTCAGGTGGCACCTGTTAGTCAAATTCCATGCCCCTTCATTCTTTTTTCTCCAGTTTTTCACTATTATAAAAATGCTTTAATTGCCAGTTTTATTTATCAGGGATTCTGATTCCCTAGCTCTACAGTAGGGGCTGAGAATCTGTATTCTATATAAGCATTTAAGATAATTCGTATGAATCGGATATCCCTGATTCTTCCCAGGTCGTGAATTCCTAGAGGGAAAAATCCCCAAAGGGCTTCAAATAATCAACAAAGGAAAATTAATATTACCATCACCAAAAATTGGGAATAGTAGGAAAGGAGATGAACGTTTTATAAGGCATATGTGGGGATGCCTGGTTGGCTTAGTTGGTGGAGCATGTGACTCTTAGTCTCAGGGTTTTGAGTTCAAGCTCCATGTTGAGTGTAGAGTTTACTTAATTAAAAAACTAAAAAAGCAAAAACACAAAACTGGCCTATGTGTTTGGTATAAATACATTACTTAGAGATAAGGGTGGAACCACAAAATGTTAAAGCAGAAATGATTAAGTAATGGGGCAGGAAAGGGACTGTGGCTTTTCATTATAGGACTGATTTTTCAGCATACCACTTTGATGAGATGTTAAAGTTTTGAAATAAAAATGTAAATTTATTTAATTTAAAAATATATTTTGCCAAATTATTATCCAGAAAAAGCATAGAAACTGAAATTCCCACAGGAAATCTCTTGATGGCCCTGATTTACTACAAGTGACTGCATGTCAATTTATTTATTATTTATATCCTCGTCTATTCAAAAGTTTTGAACTATGTTAGGGAAATTCACATTGCTTAAGATGTAAAATAAGTGAGAAAATTGGGGTAAAGGGAAAATAAGATGAGACTAGAGGCCCAAAGGATCCATAAGAACCATCTGGAAGCAGGTTAAGAATGAAGGCCCTTGAGCTTATCCTAGACCTGCTAAATCAATCTCTAGGGTGAGGCTCTCAGATTCTTTTTTTAGCAGCCTCAATGACTTGGAGTCCTGCTGTAACTTAAAAAAAGACAAAGAGTGACTAATAGGATACTAGGACATTTATTAATGGCATGGTATTTAGAGCATGGGAGCTAGATGGACATTTTAAGACGAACTTCAAAGAATACATTTAAAAGTAAATCATATATAAACTAGAATCATCCCTTTTCCCCCTGTAACATTTCATAATCCTCTTCTGATCCCATTAACCTCCCCATAACAACACTCACAGAGACACAGGGACCTTGTCGTTTTGTTCTTCAACTTTTAGTTTTAACACGAAGATGTGTGTTCTGGGAGATCTCTTTTCTCTGGGATCCATTCCCAGCCTATTGTCATGCTTAGTTGGATATTCTAGTGCTTGTGTGTCTTTTTATGTATCACATCAACAGGTTCAACAGATACTTAGAAGATTTCTATGCATCCACCAGGCGGTACTTAACCTTTTCTGCTGCCTGTGTTCTTGAAAAGTTAATACATGCTAAACTTTCTCTTGGGATTTGGTATACCATAAATATAAAACAGACACATTTATAGCTTAATTTTACAATGAAATTAAAAATATATTAAAAATGATACATTAAAAATGTATCAGCTCACAGTGACTTCTGCTGCAGCTTTTGTTCAATGATGTCCGAGAAACGAGGAACTTTTTTTGAAATAGCCACACGGATGTCGTGACTCATATTAAAGCAGCTTCTGGACTTTGTTATAAAATGTAAAAGTGATGAAAATCCCAACTCACAAAGGTATGTAGTTGCAAATGGTATAAGGATTTCCAGAGCTGTCTTTGCCAGGCTTGGAAACACTGTGAATTGAGCACACCAGAAATCCTCAAGCTTCATTGTCTCAAATTCCATTAGGATTTGGCCACTAGCTCGTAATTCAGCAAGATCAGTTTTCATCAAATAACCATCATCGACAAAATCTAGATTAAAAAGAAATGGATCCAGTATCCACTTACTTGCCTCAGCAAGATCGCCAACAGAAAAATATCCATGGAAGAAGTTGCTCAGCTGTTGCAGGTGCAGGGGTATTTCAGCTGCGATGCTTGCTGCCTCATTATCTGAAACAATGATTTCTTCAAGAAAAGGAAAGTTGGTAAAATTTCTTTTCTCAATTCGCTTTAGCCAAAATGGAAACTTCCTAACAAAAGCAGATAACTTTTCTCTAGCTGATACTGTGTTCATCCCAGTCCTTTGCATAGATGCACTAAGTTCATTCAGGTGTTTGAATAAATCTGCAAGGTATGCTAAGTGAACTTTGAACTCTTTATTTTCAAAGTCATCAACTAAATTACTGCTTTGGTGGTGAAGAAACTGATTTATTTCTTCATACATTTCAAAAATATGGGTAAGTATTTGACCTCGGGAAAGCCACCTCATTTCAGTATGGAAAAGGAGGACACTATACTCAATTCCAATTTCTTCAAAAAAAGCCTGAAAGAGGCGATGATTTGGAGCTCGTCCTTTGATGAAATTTATTACTCTCACCACAGTAAACAGAGCATCCCTCAGTTTTGTAGGCAAGGTCTTTGTGACAAGTTCATGAGGATTCAACAAACAATGTGTGATCACAATATGAGGTGCCTCTTTTTTCACACAGGCAACAAATTCTGAATTTTCTCCTAGCATAGAAGAGGCACCGTCAGTACAGACAGAGCCACATACATCAAGTGCTATCTTATGCTTCAAAAAGAAGTCTCTGAAGAGATTGAACACATCTTTTCCTTTCATAGTTAACTGCAATGGTTCACAGAAGAGAAATTCTTCTATGATCTCTTTTTCTTTTATGTATCGTACAAATGCCATCAGCTGACTGCAGTCACCCATGTCCGTTGTCTCTGCAAGCTGAATACCCACTTTCAGAGGACTGGCTTGGATGTCTTCTAGAACTTGCTGTAAGATATCCTGGCTCATTTCATCAATTCTAGAATGGATCACATCATCTGATAAGGGTACCTGCTGAAGCTTCTTTTGTGCATCTGGTCCCAAAACTATTTGTGCTATTTCCAATGCACAAGGTTTCACTAGTTTTTCAGCTATTGTATGAGGATTCTTCTCCTTAGCACATAAATATGCAAACTGATATGATGCTTGTAATAAGGCATCCTCGTGAGATGCAACTCCAAATGCTTTCAAGGTTTCATTCTGATCAGATGGTGTTGACATATGCTTCAGGCTATTGAGGTCATGCCCACCTACACCACCATGCTGTCTGTTAAAATGGTCAGACAGTTTTGATGGTCTGAGGTCAGCATTTGAGAATACTGAGTTACATAATACACACTGTGGGCGCTGAGTTCCATCAACCTCTGTTGTACAGGTGAACCAGTAACGAACATAGTCATCATCCCATTTGCGTTTCTTCGACATGGCACCCAAAAATTCTCAGGCAGTATTCCAGAGATGCTGCAGAATTTTGCTTTGGGAGTAAAATATAACCCACACATTAAAAATCACGGGCTAACTGAATGAAAACAAAGCCACATCATATGCCATTTGTACTTATCAAGATATACCCTGTAACATGTCAGTTCAAAGTAAACCATGACAGTATGACAGTCCAACTGAGAGCTATCAACTCACAGCTAATGCCCCAGAATAAATGATTTACCAGTAAACTACATACAGGAGATTTGGACTTAAGAAGGTTGTGAATACCTATGACCCTTTACTGGTGAAATGAAGTTATGGCTTAATTTTTCAATGATGTTCCAAACAAATCTGGTATATTTTGCATCCCCTAAAAGGGCATCTTGACTATACCACCCTCTCCTTCCATTCTCTGTCAGGGATATACACACACAGGCAGTTATGAACAAGCGAAAAGAGAAGGGAGTAATTCACTAAATACCCTAAGGAAGGACAGACACGGATCTGTAATACTATTTGATCCTTGACTGGCTCTGACTCCAACGTAAGCAGATAATTTCAAGTGGGTCTGATTGAGTCGCCTTTGACAGAGAAATAGGATACAAATTGGGTTCAGAGCTTCCAAGCTGCTAAAGTGTAACACACTACCAATCCGTGATTGGTACTGTCCATAAAGAAAAGCAAAACAAGTTGTTCAGGAGAAACAATTATTTTTGTTACTGAGACTTCAGAAAAATGTCTCTCATAGGACACCCTTAGTAACAATAGGAATTTCATGACACTTTTTCATATAACTACCCCTCAATAAAAGCAGTCAAGAAAGCTGGAGCAGTGGAATGAAAATAAGCAGTATTCCCAAGATTAAGATTTATTTTAGGGGCGCCTGGGTGGCTCAGTTGCTTAAGCGACTGCCTTCAGCTCAGGTCATGATACCCGGAGACCCGGGATCGAGTCCCACATCGGGCTCCCTGCTTGGCAGGAAGCCTGCTTCTCCCTCTCTCACTCCCCCTGCTTGTGTTCCCTCTCTTGCTGTGTTTCTCTCTGTCAAATAAATAAAATCTTAAAAAAAAATTTGTTTTAATCTGAGAATGGGGATTAGCAGGTAATGGTTCCTAGTTTAGCAAATGGAGAAATCAGTGAACTCTTTTGATAAAATGTAGATTCACGGTCCCCACTCCCAGGGATTCTGATTCCCTAGCTCTACAGTAGGGGCTGAGAATCTGTATTCTATATAAGCATTTAAGATAATTCGTATGAATGGTAACTAGAACAGTAATCTTTAATAGATGCTTATCATAATCACTGGGAACCCCATTTGAAATTATACATATCCCTCCCTTAGAACTAATAAATCAGCTTTTCCAGAGGGAGGACAAAAGACTCTAAATCTTGGGGCAACTGGTTGATTAGTTGGTAGGGTATGGGACTCTTGATCTTGGGGTTGTGAATTTGAGCCCCACGGTGGGCATAGAGATTACCTAAACAAAACAAAACAAAACAAAACAAAACAAAAACAAAAACAAAAAACCCCCAAACTTTAAATCTTGTCCAGGTGATTCTAATACATATCCTAGTGTGTAGTCAGATTTACAGGAATGAAAACATATCCTTCAGGCCAACCTCTAGCTTGCTGATAATGCTAGGTTGCTAAGCAAATGCTTTAATAGGCATTTAAGTTTCTGAGTTGATAACTTCCTAAGAAATTGAGAGACCTAGAAAGAAAGCTCTGCCTTTTATTTTTCTTCCTCCTTAGCAATGAGTAAAGGTATAACCCACAGGTAGGCTCAAATATACCTTTGAAAACAGTTCTATCTCCCAGTAAACAAGAGATCCCTAACAAGTTTCCAAAGTTCTATACTACACTATGTGGCAGAAATAACTTAACAGGGACCATTTAAATCCAAATGACCACTTTAGCCATTAAAAAAACCTCACAATGGGCGCCTGGGTGGCTCAGTTGGTTAAGGGACTGCCTTCGACTCAGGTCATGATCCCGGGGATCTGGAATCGAGCCCCACATCGGGCTCCCTGCTCGGAAGGAAGCCTGCTTCTCCCTCTCTCACTCCCCCTACTTGTGTTCCCTCTCTGGCTGTGTTTCTGTCAAATAAATAAAATCTTTTAAAAACAAAACAAAACAAAAAACACTAACTTTCCAGTGGCTCTGCCACATTTAACTAGCTATAAAATGAACTTCTATGTAAGCTAGTAAGTTGACATGCTACATGGCTGTGTTATGAATCAGCTAAAAATTGGAAGATATCTGCCCATCAATAAAGATGATTTGAAGTTTAAAAGTTGATATTAAGCTTTCTTTTGTCAAGAGACGATAGGGCCAGTTAACTGCGTTTAGAACCTCTCCTGATAGTATAATTATGACACTGACCAAAAAAAAAAAAAAAAAAAAAAATGCTTAGCTTTCTAATTCTCTTATGTGTATTTACCATGTATGTTTTGGGGAGTAGAGGAAGTGAATGAAAATGCTTTGCTTCAGTCTCATTAGAAATTATTACAAGACCAGGTAAGAGTCCATTCCAATCCACCCTGATTATGCTACTCAAGTATGTTTTGATTGAAAACTTACCTGTTTTGAACAAAAGTATTTTTAGAAAACTTAATTTGCAGTAATCCTCCTCATCTCCCTCAAAAAAGAATAGGAAGCAAGAATTTTCAAGATTCTCAAAGAGGGCTTTACTGCTCAAGAGGCTTTCTTGTGTTATAGAACCTAACAATTTTCACTTGCTCCATAGTAATCACAATATCCTAAAATATGTAAACATTAAAAAAGCATGATATTAAAAATAATTGTTAACTGGGGAGCCTGGGTGGCTCAGTCAGTTAAGCATCCAACTCTGATCTCAGCTCAGGTCTTGATCTCAGGGTTGTGAGCTTGAGCCCCACATTGGGCTCCATGCTGGGTATGGAGCCTGCTTAAAAAATGGGGATGAAAAAAAATTGTTAAACAGATGTGATAATGGTATGTTTGTGTGAAAAATGCACTCATTTATTATTAGAGATACAGACTTAGTTGTTTACAAGTGAAATGATAAGATGTATGGGATTTCCTTTGAAATAATGTACTTCAGCGCGCGCGCGCGCGCGCACACACACACACACACACACAGTGGGGTGGAGATAGGAGACATAAGATGGGGCTTGAGTTGTTAATGAAATTGAATAATGGTTATGTTACATTACACCATTCTCATTATTTTTATGTTATATGAGGGAATTTTCCATAGTAAACAGTAAAATAAACAAAAAGCCTTATCTTATTAAGAGAGATATAATTCGTTTTTAGAATAATTCCTTTGGGAGTTTGAGAGCTATCTTAAGACGCAGGGTGAAAGATGTGATATAACAAAGTAAAATGTTTTTGCAAATTTATGAGGTATAAGGGGAGAAATGAAAAAGTATCACAACTGATGAAAAGCCAGTTAAAAGTGAACATCCACATAACTTTCCCATAAAATCTTTGGGAAATGCTAAGATATATATTTCAGCAGTGACAACACCCAAGTGCAGTTGTAAGTCTAAAACTCCAAACCAAACACAATTCAACTTCTATCTCGCCACTACCTCTTCCAGTCCAAGGGAGGTGCGGGTGTCTGGGGGACGGGATTTCATCAATACACTTTGCAGTTAAAGGCAACAGCCTGGAGAAAAGGGACGGAAATATAGCTGAGCAAACGCTCCAGAGGCAAACGGCTGGGATCCTGGCTTTGTCACCTGGATGCTGGGTGCCTTCCGAGCCTCGATTCCTCAAGTGGGGATGACAATAGTACCTACCTTAGAGGGTTGTTGGGAGCTTTAATTATTAAGTATGCATGTAGAGAACATGCAGCTCGTAACTGGTAGGGCCTGTTGGTGTATTATTAAGGACGGCGCGTTTGGGAAGCGGCTCGGGCGAGCTACGCGCGCCGGCGGCGAGGAAGAAGACTCCGCTGGGTCTCCACCCGCCCGTCTCCGAGCCTGGGCGCAGGCCCAAAGGATGCTCGGGCTTTTTTCAGGCGCCTGTCTCCAGCTCCAGGTCGCTCTCCGCTCGGGCTGGGGTGCAGCCACTAGGCGCCGGAACCAGTCAGGGCGGCGTATCCTCAGGTCCGGTCCCCGAGCAGGAACCCGCGGGACGCGGGCAAACAGAAGAGTCCGCCGCGACATCCACTCCAGTCGCGCTGAGGTTCCATCCGGGGTCTCCGTGTGGCTTCCCGCCCGCAGACCGGGAGAGGTGTCTCCCCTTGCGCAGGCGCATTAGCCACTGGCTGAGGCCTCTGCAGGGTTGAGTAAAGAGCATGCGCGTTGGCTTCCAATTTTTTTGTTTTTGTGTACGTGGAGCAAGTGTTTTGTTTTGTTTTGTTTTTTCCGCGTGTCTGCCAGAAAGGATGAATCGTAGAATCTAAGGAATGGAAGGTATGGTGAAGTCCACATAGTTCTTCAGAGCACTGAAATAAATTTTATAATACTCCATTGTACTCCCAAATAAACACTGGGGCAAATGCGACAGGCTGTAAACTCCATGAAGATACTCAGAGTGGAGATGAGCTTCTAAAGCTTGTGTCTTCTTGCCCATGCAGGTCGCCTCTTTCCAAAACTTAGAGAGTGAGGATGAATTTCCTTAGAATCATTTTAGAGAAAAGTGCTTAAATTTTAAAATTCGTTTTAACATGATCATAAAATTATAAACCCATATTAGAGAGATTTTAGAGGAAAAATCCCAAAGTAGAAACTAGATGTTGCTGGAAGAAACTCAAGTATAGACCTCCTTCCTGTTTGGGAAGTATTTCCTTTCAGAATTGTTACAAACTTAATGATTTTTTCATTTTTGTACATCAGTCTTGTTAGAAGCATCCCACGAGGTTGGGGAAAGGAGTAGTATCCAAGAATGTGGGACAGGTGCATCTTTTTCTGAGGGTGAACCTGGCAGACTGAGGCCTGCTTAAGGTTTCTGTCACAAGGAATTGCAAAAGATCAGTCTTCCTGGTCCAGAAAGCAGGGTCTTAAATCCTAGAGAAAGGAGTAGGATTTAAGAGTCAGATACTTGGCTTTATGTCCTGGTCCCACTTTAAAGCACTGTCAGGATGTGAGCAAGATACATGGACCTAAGCCCATGTGTTTATTGCTAAGA
Organism: Spilogale gracilis; assembly: GCA_004023965.1. Classification (NCBI taxonomy): domain Eukaryota; kingdom Metazoa; phylum Chordata; class Mammalia; order Carnivora; family Mephitidae; genus Spilogale; species Spilogale gracilis. The sequence goes on along the minus strand of PITA01008851.1, from coordinate 35,761 downwards.
TAGGGGTATTATCCACTACACCATAAAGTTCTTTTGCAGAGATAACATACAAAAATTATGGTACATGACTTCAGCACTCGAAAGGCAGCTATTATTGAGATAATAAAAGTTCACATAATGAACAGTGTTCCAGGTGTTATCTTTGTTTTCTGAAATGAAGCACAAGACATTATAGATATTCTAGAATTCTTCCTAAAATCAGTAAATTAGGTTTCACAGAAGAGGGAACAGAGAACCAGAAAAGTAAACACATTTTTTGAGTTAAAAAGATCCTGAAATTTTCTAATTCAAAACCCCCTGTCATAAACTACTTTTCTAAATACTAAAACCACTCAGTTAAGTATTCTCAGTTATGTATCTTTATTAACAAAAGTTAAATAAAAGACAAAATAGGCATCATTGTCAGACTTTATGTTGAACCACTCCATATTACAGTAGGAATATGAGGACATAAGTCATTGACTTTCTTGAAACAGTAAGAATGAGCTCTATTTGCATTGCTGTTTTAATTTCCTACTAGTCTGAAAACAGATACTGTATCCAGAGTACTTGACAATTTATTACTCTCACCAGCACAGTTTCTTAGATGGTAACTTAACCTTGTATCCTAGTGGGTTTTGGCAGCTTAGAAGCCAGTGAGCTATTAAAAGCCAATGTACTTTTGTCAGGTGTTTGAGACAGGCTGTTTTCAGAGATCCCACTCTCTCTCTGTATTATCTTCAAAGTGTTCTTAGAAGAGGAATGCAGACATGGCAGTCTCAGTTATTAATAGCCCTATAAGCTATCCTTATAATTTTTTGAAGAAACCTTCAACTTCAGGTTTTGCTTTCTGTAATTTTTACAAAGAGACACCTGCTTGCTATAAAGATTAGGTACAATGAATAAACTTAACATTCATGATTATTACATAAAGGCAATCACAATTAAAACCATAAGGAGTACCACAAACCATACTCTTAGAGGAAAGGGTTTCTTGTGTCTCAAGGTTTGTGTCCAGAGTGGTAAAAGACCTAGCACTGATCAGTCAACAGTGACCCAAAGATGACACAACAGTTATTTTTCCATTCAAAGTCTAATCCATTTAGTTCTCGGTGTAAAGTACAAGGAAATATTGTAAAAATCAAAATTTTATAACCAAGTAGAAAACAAAATTATTACTATACAGACTGACATGGGGGATAAAGTCATTCATATGTTCTATAGGTTTCCTTTCAATAACCCAATTTTTTTTTAGCTTTAGACCAGGGAAAACTTAGAAGGCAAAAACAAATGTTACTCAAATAACTACAACTATAGTTACTAGTAATTTGAGAAAACAAAACTGTGATCTTGAGAAAGAGTACTCAACTGTCTTTAAAATGTGTGCTAACATTAGATAAAGGGCCATAAGAATTGAGGAAATAAAGCTTGAGACTTAATAAATGTTGAGTAGAAGATGTTCTTGCTAGGTAGAGAGCCAAAGCCTCTTTCCACATCACCTAATATAATCTTAATATACACTTAATGTACTTCCTCATTTTCTTCTTTGTTTCTTCAGTGTGTATAAAGAAATGAATTTACTATGAGACTCCCAATCTTTATTAAAGTCAGGCAGCAAGAAGAGTAGTCATGGGTTTTTCCACCTACATCATCAGCAAGAAGCTTTGAAAAGAATGTCTATGTCTATCTTGGGTGACTGTCTATAACTAGTTACTACTGTCCAAGGAAGGAAGCCATGGGGTCATCTGGCCTCTGACGTTTCATTCTATAGGCCTCCATTTCCTCTTCAGTGGGTTCTCGAGTTTCATATATGCTGTTGTAAGGCCGCTTCCTCTCATCAATCTGCATAATCTCCTTGACATGAAGAAGGCGGGCCTCCTCTGCATTCAGTGCCTACAGTGAGAGGAAAAACATGAGAACCATACCTCTACATCAGATGTCTTCTGTTCTAAAGTAGCAGAATCCCAAAAGACTCCACTGAATATAAATTACTGTATCAAAAACCTAGATCATCTGAAAGAGCTTGAGCATCATCCCTTGTACTGTCAAGCCATAACTAATCACTATTTAGCTGATACAGTATTTTCATATAGCACAAAATTTTCTAACACATTTTCAATGTTAACAAAATTTTACTTGGGGCACCTGGGTGGCTCAGTCGTTAAGCATCTGCTTTTAGCTCATGTCATGATCCCAGAGACCCGGGATCAAGCCCCACATCGGGCTCCCTGCTCTGCAGGAAGCGTGCTTCTGCTTCCCTCACTCGCCCTGCTTGTGTTCCCTCTATGTTTCTCTCTGTCAAAAAAATAAAATAAAATTCTTTTTTTTTTTTTTTTTTTTTTTTTTTTTTTACTTAATAACAGAGATTCAATGAGATTAATTTTACCAACAAAAGTCCATAGTTGATGCTTCTGGTGGAAACTACAATTTTGACTTTTCTAAGGACTTGCTAAAAACTTACAAATTATAGAGCTAAAAGCCAATTTAGCTTCCGGACAGTCAACAATTCATAGCTTTATAAAGCACATTTCTTCTATACGTTAGTGATATTTATCAAACATTCCATGAAGCAGGCAATACTGGGACACACAAAAATCTCCATTTGCACTCTAGACCTGATACTAAGTAACCTAAACAAATCACCCAGACTTGGGGTTTGTTTCCTCATTTTTAAAAATGAGCTTGGAGATAGGACTAGATAATTTCTTAAGATTGCTACAAATAAAGAATACTGTCACATCATTCTGACTAGAGTTCACAGAGTACCTTTTTCAATTTTTCATGTTTCTTTTCTTCATCATCACTATCTGAACTGCTCTTTCGATGCTTCTTTTTCTTCTTCTTTTTCTTCTTTTTCTCTTCTTTTAGTTTTTCCTGATGGATCTGACAGGAAAGATTGAAATATATAGTGTTATTAATGCAAAAACAAAGCTCACATGCAAAAAAGGACAAATGATTATAGACTTACCTCCATGAGGGTTTGAGGTTTTTTCACAGATTCTTCTCCAGTTATATCATTTATAATACACTCCTCTGAATTCTGTGGGAAACATTATGTAATCTGACTTGAGTATCACATTACCAATCACTGAGAAAAAGTTAAAACTTGAAATGTGAGAAAATATGTTTCATCCACATTTTGACTTAAGAGCTTTAGTTGCTTTATAGTTTAAGAACTAGAGGCCAATACTTACAGCAATCTCCTTGCCAGCTTCTCCAGTGCAATAGGAATACTTGAAAAAAGAGTGGCAGCATTTGTATCCCCATCGGCCTTCTTTCCAGTAAGATCCCCAGATATGCTGCAGAGAGAGAGTTACTTAAAAAGGAACCTGAAACTAGGGACTCTCACATACTATTGATATGAGTATGAAAAGATACAGCCCTTTCAAAGGTAACTTGGGAGGAAAATTACGCGGATTTCAGGACTAGCTAACAAGGAAAGGGTGGCCTGACCTTGGTGTAAGAAGCAGTCATTAAATTATATTCCATTTCCAAAACTATAAAAAAATTTAGGATTATCTGACTTGCCTTCAAAAATTAAGAAAAACTGGGAAATTCTGGACCCACATTCCTACTTGGCAAGAACTGGATGTTGCTGACCAGTGGAGTCCCCTCATAGACAGCATTTGTGTGCCTGACTCACTTCGCTCATATACAATTAGTGGCCTGGCTCCTATTGGTAGTTCAGTTTGTGACCCGACTTAGACAACTGTAGTTTGAGTACTTTAAGAGTACAGCAAGTAACATGTTTTAAGATGTGATGCAAAATTCATCATAAAAAGTATGAATTATACTGCATCATAAATGTTCCTGTTGTAATATTGAACTTATAATTAATCAAGCCTTTAGCTCTGAATTCCTGTTTATAAGAAATGCAGAAGATAGAGGAATAAATCCTATAGTAGCACTAGGAATCAGGCAAATACAGAATATGACACAGTTTACAAAATAACTGGCCTGACCTGCTTTAAGAGTTGGCTCTCAAGAAAAAGGGGAGATATGACAGAGGAAGATAGAGAAAAAGAGATATAACAGCCAAAAGGAATTCTGATTGGATTCTGACTCAAAACAAAAACAAACCACCTAAAGGACATTTTTGTGCATATCTTAGTAATGTGATTAAGAACCAAAGATTAGATGATATGAAGTTGTGTCAATTTTTTAAAATGTGACAGTTATGGAGGGGAATATCCTTAATTTTAGGAGATACATGATACGGTTTCTATGGGTGAAATACTATAGTATCTGTGTTTTTCAAATATTTTAGTTAAAAAAATAAGTATATATATATATTATATTATATTCGCATGCATACACACACACATACATAAGCATGCACATGGGCTCCAAGGTATATTTGCTAACAAGCAAAAAATTTCTGAATCTAGGTAGTGGGTATGAGGGTGAACATAATAGTAATATTTCACATCATTCATATTTTTGGAAAAATGTCATAAAACAAAATTAAAATGTAAAAAAAGATAATAAGCACAATAATGATTTGCTAATGTGTAGTAAAAAAATGTAACCCAGAACAAAATGCTAATAACAAGGACAACAAATGATCCCGGTTTAGCACATACTGTGTGGTTGTGGATCTTCACATCCTCCTCATACTTAGAGCAGGCGACAGCCCGCTCCTGTCCTTTGATGACTGTCCCATGTCTTGAATACTCCACATAGTCTTCAGTCTGAGCTAAAAGCAATTCGGCTGGAGGGGCATCCAAGTGTTCTTGACCACCATACTAAAAGAACAGTGAACATTATTGAATACGTTTTACAGCAAAGATTTGCACTCAAATCTCTACTGACAGTTCATTTTCAATGAGAAACATTAAAGGAGACCCAGCTGACATACAAAATCGTGAGAGATAACAAATGTTTATTTTAAAATACTAAGTTTTTCAATGGTTTGTTTTGCTGCAAAAGCTTCCTGATATAGCTATCCTGATAATGGATAGAACTGATTAAGTTAATGGGAGGGTAAAACTATTCCCAACAAATTAAAAGGGACTCTCTGTGTGTGTTGTATTCCTAATGTAAATCAAATGATGAACTGGTCATTTCTTGTTAACGAACATTCTTTTTTTTGCCATTTTGGTCAAAATTTACCTTTTCCAAGATGCTTTCTTTCTGCTGTTCTTTGAAGTCTTCTTTTTTGACTTTGAAGGACTTATACAACAGCTCTAGTTTTGTAGGATCAGCCTGCAGATGCACTTCAGATCCCTTGTCATAGGCTTCCCAAGCGAACACTACGATAATCAAAAGCATCTTCATGAGTTCTTGGCTACATTTATTGCATACTTCTTGAAAATAAGTTTTTAAAAATGCCTCCAAATTTTTTTTGAGCTGATAGAAGCTACCTTGACATAGAGCAAACACTTACACTGTGTCTGAGCCATTGAAATGGTATCTCCTGTGTATCTAACGAAGTTATCCCCTGCATAGCTGACTCTGTAAACACAAATTTAAAAAACAAATTATTTCAGAAATTGCTTTCTTTGAAGGTAGGTTCATTCTTTTCTGACCCAACCACAGATGTTGTTCATTTTAACTTAGATTCAGTTTTATGGTTAAAAACTCTCCTCCCCCACCTTGAAATCTATACATTTAACTTGATACTTACTCATCTGGATTCTTCCCTGCGTTGGCATAGGGATTCTCTCTCATCGCTCTAGTTTTGGGATCATAGTAAGCAGAATTTGGATCTAAATTCCGCAAGTACTAGAAGGGAAAATGTTTTAAGACTGCATTAATGCCGACGTCTGTCAAAAAAAGATTTCAGGAGACTAGGTGGAGGTGTTAATCATGATCAATTATGCGTGTGTATGCATTTCCAGGGTATAGATGAAAAGAAAAAACCAGAATGATACTTAATCTTGGAATCAACCCATATACTGCCCAGATAACAGATGAGTACACAAAATTTGGGGAGGAACACACACATATTTTTGAATGTGCATGTTAAATTGGCAAGGCTTACTTTTGCAATATCTTCTCGAATCCTGAGATTCCGGACAGTAATTCGTCTCTTAGAGTCAAAGTTCTGTCCAGGCATGTCAATATCATCTGCATATTTATCTTCATCCTCATCTTCACTATTATGATCTTTTTCCTGAAAGAAGGAAAAACAAATCTAAGAAAGAAAGAGCAACATGTAGCTCTTGCTTTCCCTTTAACCAAACTCTTATTCATTTACATTTCTTAAAGCTATTATTATTATTGGTATTGGTATTAGCCATCAGAAATTAAAAAATTTAATGTATACCCAGAAAGGCCACATTTTTATTACCATCTGAGAATTTGGTTCCTCTTCTCCCCACTGGTGTTTTGGAGAATTCTGCATCATTCAAGAAGAAAAAGAATTTGTAATTTTATTCCACTGAATCTGCTGATTATTTAACACTTTAAATATACAGATACAATAACATAAATCTAAATGAACAAATCCTCCTATTCCTTATTGTAATCAGCATGTAATTTCTGAATACCAGTATATCACTTTGAATAATTCTATCAGACTGTCTACAAAGTCAGAAAATTTCTAGAGAATTTTTAGTGATATAGGATTATAACTGCACAAAGGTAAGAAGAACATTAAAATGACCAATGTTACCCAATATATATTCATTTCTTATATGTTAACCTTCAGGCATATATCATTTTTGCTAAACCTCACTAGTTTTCCACCAAGTCTAAAAAGAAAATGTTACTAGGATCATGTAATAAGTATCTTTAGAGCCAAAACAGCTTTTGTAAAATTCAGGCAATAAAGGAATCTATTCAAGTGATAACATACTGTAATTTTTTTTTTTAAGATTTTATTTATTTGACAGAGAGAAAGGTCACAAGTAGGCAGAGAGAGAGGAGGAAGCAGGCTCCCTGCCGAGCAGAGAGCCTGATGCAGGCCTCGATCCCAGGACCCTGAGATCATGACCTGAGCTGAAGGCAGAGGCTTTAACCCACTGAGCCATCCAGGCACCCAACATACTGTAATTTAAAAGGAGCCTGAGATCCGAGTCACAAAGACATCCTTCCTTTATTAGCATTGGTCAGGATTTTCTCTACCTCCACAAAATGCCTATAGCAAAGTAGTCTCAGCATTTTATCATGTCCCTTAAAAGTCTTCAAAGGTTAAAAAGAGTACCTTAGAGCATTAGTGGGGGAATGTGGAAATATAGAGTGTGTATATCTATCATCTCTATATAAATATAATGATTATATATATACAGGCATAAATTTATGTAGCTTTCCTGAATGGTACCTAAATGATATAACATTAAAATTTTATTTATTTAAAAAAAACTTAAAAAAAAGATTTTATTTCTTTATTTGAGAGAGAGAGTGAGATAGAGCATGAGAGGGGAGAAGGTCAGAGGGGCAGACTCTGCGGAGCTGGGACTCCAGGATCATGACCTGAGCCGAAGGCAGTGGCTTAACCAACTGAGCCACCCAGGTGCCCAACATTAAAATTTTAAATAAAAAACTGCATCAATTACACATTAAGGAATTTATCCTAAGGGAATATGTTAATTATATAAAGAGGTATGTACAACAATGTGATTTACAGTGTTGTATAGTTCAAAAATCTGGGAAAAATCAAATTAATAATGGACAACTGGTTATATAAATTACTGCACTCAAGGAACACTGAACATCCATTAAAAGTTATTTTATCCAATTTGCAGAATAAAAACAGAATTTACTACTTTGTTTTTTGCAGTTTTGTTAAAAAAAAAAGGGAAAGGTAGGAATAACATTGTTTTTGTTTGTGAAACTTTGAAGTTCCACAAGAAAAATAAAAGATTATGGGGGGGGTGGTGAGGTTTAAAGGTAGGGTAGATGGAGGCCAGGATGGGAGAAGACTTTTTTACTCAGCAGAAGACCGCGTATCTTCTTAAATTGCTTTGAGTTTTGAACCATGTGAATTTATATAAACAGGTATATATTTAATGACAGAGAAAACATGAGCTCACTGCACTATATATTAATTGAGAGTAGGTGATAAGTAAGTATGTAAAGATGAATTTCATGTGAGGAACATGTTGTATTATAATTACACACATCTAGATAAATGAGGGGAGGTGGAGTGGGACCTGGAAAGGCCTACTTGAAAAGGTTAATAATTAACATAAAATATACTTATTTTCTTTATAATTTTCTATTTTTTCACTGAGTATGTATTACTTTCAGTATCAGAAATATACATGTACAGGGGCACCTGGGTGGCTCAGAGGGTTAACTCTCTGCCTTCAGCTCAGGTCATGATCTCAGGGTCCTGGGATCGAGGCCCACATCAGGCTCTCTGCTCGGCAGGGAGCCTGTTTCCTCTGCTCTCTCTGCCTACCTGTGATCTCTCTCTGTTAAATAAATAAATAAAATCATTAAAAAAAAAGAAATAAACATATACATATAGATTTGTATTAATACAGTATATATTTTCTATATTTTATTTTTTATGTATGGCCCAGTGTGGGGCTCAAACTCACAACCCTGAGATCGAGAGTTGCCAGTGAGGCACCCCAGAAATATGTTTTTTGTTCCTGCAAGTTGCTAGTTCAACAGAAAACATTTATACTGCCATACAGAAAGTTCAACCTCTGCAGTAGACTATTCTATTCCATTTACTTAATATTAATATCCAAATACTGAAAAGATCAAAAATCATCAGTCTCCTATATATAGTTAAGTATGCTTACTGGTGAAATAAATTAGACCATGTTTACAACAAACAACAGAGAATATATTAGAACAAGAGAAACAGGCTGTTTTTCTTTTTCCAGAGTTGGTAATAATAATAGCTACCAATTACCAAGTGTTTACTTACATTGTGATATGATGCTAGGCCTCTTGGTGGCTAGGTGGTGTTGTCTCTACTTGAGATGATAAATTAAGGCTCAGAGAAATAAATTACTTTTTCTATGACCACCTAGCTGGCCAAGGACAGAGGTGTATTTTGCTATCTTTTAACCAGTGCTGTGAATCTGCCTGCCAGGTGGCCCCCGTGATTGCTCAGTTGGTGATTACTCACTTAGGTCTGTTTGTAATTGTATTAGCTGAGTCCCTTTTAGACATTTAAACTCCAGATGTTTTACTTATTATTTATGTGTGCCATCTATTTGTTAAAAATCAAACTTTTAATAAGCACAATATACATTAACTATTAAGTTGTCATGAATAAAAAATTGACTGCAATACATCTTTGCTATATTTTTTTTACTCAGCTATAAAGTTATTAGTCATTATGTAAAATGCAGAAAATACTAGTAAAAATATCAAGAAAAATTTACTAATTCTACAGTGAATAAGAATCAGTTCTCTCATTTTTTCCTATGTCATATTACAATATTTTTTCATAGGTTACTTAATTTTTTTTTATTTTTTAAAGATTCTTATTTATTTGACAGAGAGAAACACAGCCAGAGAGGGAACACAAGCAGGGGGAGTGAGAGAGAGAGAGAGAAGCAGGCTTCCCACCGAGCAGGGAGCCCGATGTGGGACTCGATCCCAGGTCTCCGGGATCATGACCTGAGCTGAAGGCAGTTGCCTAACCAACTGAGCCACCCAGGCGCCCCTCACAGGCTACTTAAATGTAAATGTTATCTATTGTTGTTACAAGTGTTGCTAAAAGCCATTTTAAGAGCTATGCGACATTCTATTATATAGACAGCAGGACAGTTTACTTCACCAACTCCTTATTCCTACTTAGGCTATTTAAATTTCTTGCTACTTTAAAAAGTGCTACAATGAACATCATTGCATATGTGATCTTTTTTTCTGATTACCAGAAAATTCTTTAGGATGGAAGAACCTACTGATTTAATTCCAAAAAATGTATATAAATATCTTATGGCAATATTCTTTCCAAAATGACTGTGTCAAGGTATGTTCCCGTGAATGGTATAAAAGTGCCAATTTTAGTCTTCCCCTTCAAGAGCACTTCTCTCTTCCTCAGTCTTTTCTAACTAGAGAGATATAAAATGAATTCTTCTCTGATTTTATTTTTTGTTTACTAAGAGTTTGAATTTTTTTATAGATCACTTTTATTACTTACAGCCTGTTCCACTAATTTTCCTGAGGCTAATTCTTCTTGGAGTTTCTGGGCTTTCAGTGTTCGTTTTGCCTAACAAAAAAGGAAACATTTGAAATTCACTTTATAATATTCAAATGAACATTTAATTTTTATATACTTAAAATTAATAAATTTATTGTTTCCAGAAAGGTTACTAAACAAGGTCATCTCTTTGAGATTTCTCATAGCTCTTGATTTGTGTTTTGTAAATAACAGGATTTACAAAGTCCTGTCTGAGCCAGGCATTAATGTAATCTGAACCAAATAGCTCCCACCAGTGATTAAAAAGCAGCATTACTGTGGATTTTAAGGAATGGGGGTGAGTAGGTAAATTCATAACAAAAAAACTGAAGTTGAATTAAAATAAAATCCAATTTTCTGAAATGCATTATCCTATTCTCCTTTCACTTCTCTCAAATGCTATGTGAGACATCTGTAAAATAGGCCCAGACAAGATGCAGTGTGTGGGGCCGGGAAAAAGTTTATAACCTTAAAAAGCCAAAAGCCCTACATACTAATCCGTTAACTTGTTTCCAATATCTTCTTCAGCCTCAGTTAGGGAGTAAAAAAAATAAAGAATCAAATAAGAAGCCAATACAGTCAGCATACTGTACTATGCTACAGCATACTATAATGTGCTATTATGTTAGCATATATTTATTTTTACTATTCTATCAGACCTGTTGTTACTATAATAAAAACACCACCATTTTTATACTGCTTGAAGACTCAAAAGACAGAGTTGCTTAATCAATGCTACAGCAAAATTTACATTCTTTAAGGAGTGTGGGAAAGCAGAGTGTGGGAAATTTGCTCACCAGATCAACTTTGGCATATTCTTCCACAATTTTCATGTGTTCCTCTGGATTGTAGCCATTCCACCGATCCCTCTTCCCATCATAGTCAAACATCAGCTGAGGCTGGACATGTTCGTCTGGAGCTATATTAGTACCTGTAAATTTTGCTCCAACTCGCCTAGGTCTCTGGGAAGTAGAATAAAATCAAACCTTTCCCCAAGTTTCTGTAGCCTAGAGGAAAATTTCAGATAACCTTTACAAAGCAAGTATAAACATACCCCTGGGAGTTTGTGGTCTGTTCAATTATCAGTTACTCTCCCAGCAGAAAATTTTGATGGTGCTAACTAATCTCAAATTAATTTTTATTTAACTTGTACCAAAATTTAGGTAATTTCAGAAAAAAACAGAACTAAGCTCTTTGATGAGGAAAAAGACTTCTGACAAGCTTCCAAAATTCTCAATGATGAACTTACCTCAAAGCAGTCTTTCTTTTTGTGTGTCATGGCCCCGCAATTTTCACATGCTCCCTTTCGGTACTTAGTAGTTATGGAATTCTATAAATGGATATACACAAAGATAAAATGTTTTAGTTCTGACTAAGTTAGAAATAATTTTGGCTCTCATTACTATATTGTCTAGTGAAGTGACTTATTCAGTAAGAGCAAAACTACTTAGAATCTCCATACTTTTATAAATGAGAAAGTTTTAACTACTTTAGTAACATAAAACACATAAAAGAAAACACAGAAATGAAAGTAGTATGTAAATTTTAATCCCAGGTAAAAGGTTATATATTCTGATATAACTTGATCAAAGGTTTTTATATTAAGTTCTTAAAATCTCCATTTTCACTAGGATATATATAAAAGTTGTCCACATACCTCTTTTACACCCCTCTTGTACCATTCTCCAGATGAGCTGTATTGCTTCTGTTTCTCTGGCTGTGGCCTCTGGTGCTTTAACGTAGGTCTTTTTGATGGATCAATATACCATGGCACTGAAGAAATATACTGAGGTATATGAGGGTTGATGTCTCTGTAATTAAAAATAACTGGTATTACAATTACAAACGCAGCCTATACAGAATGTAAGAACAGAGGTAGTGCAGTGTGAGGGCGGAGAGAGAATATGCTCAAAATCTCTGTAATATAGTAAAAAAAAAGAAACTAAAAATAAGGAAGTAATTAATTGACTTTAGAGTGAAAAATTTCCAATATAACAACTAAGAATAATGACAGAACTGAAGTCGGGAAGGAGATAAAGAAGATAGGGATGCATGTTAATAGATAAATCTTATAAAAGGGCAAGAAGCTAGCTAATAATGCCCAGAGTTGATTAAAATAATGATGTAGATACATTATTGAGAGATGTGGAGGTATCAACCAGAAAAACTCAAAAAAGAAAGATTTAAAAGTAGTCACTTTTGCAGAGTGGGACAGGGAGTGGGAAGACTTGAAAGGGATGACTGCTGTTCATTAGAAGCCCTTTAACACTTTTTTATTATTAAATTTTATATGTATGAATTTGATAAAATAATAAAAACAAAAAGGATGTAAATGGTAAAGACAGTTTCCTGTCAAAGCAGAAGATGAGAAATTACTGAACTAAGTAGATACAAATTTGAATTCTGAATGAACAGATCATGCAAACAATGAATGTACTTACTTTCCTTCTTCATCAACTTCTGCTGGAGCATTACCCAGTTTTCGCTGTTCTTCTAGCTCCTTCTTCTTTCTCCAGTCCTCTCTGGTCATTTTCTTTGGTTCCTCTAGACTCATTTCTTTGGACCCTGACAGGGGGGCCGCATTAACTGCATCTACAGGTGCAGCTGACATGCTTATCTGGAGCCAGCTATGAAAAGAAATATATATAGTAGTATAAACTAGGCCCTCATGAGTTCATCAGTGAAATTATCAAAAGTACACCCTAATAACACATATGGTAGTCTCATTTATACATGGTATTTCACATGTTCTTATGGTATCTGCGAGGGAAGGGTCTCTTTTCTCCCCACAAAAAGTCTCTATGTAGTGTTTGCAGTTCTTTCTCAACTCTGATTTACAAATGGAGATATATACATGTGTACTTAAAATTCCATAAGACTCTTTATCTCATTAACACTCCTGAATTTCTCTACATATGTCTCAAACTTTTCTAACATGTTAACCATACATGAGTAAACAATATCCTATTTCCCTTAAAGACAAAATGCCTTAAGAGTTATCCATATCCATTGACTCTATTTTCCCATCTTCTACTTCTTTCCTCAGTCACTAATTTAGCTTCCCCTGCATCTCTCTGAAGAGTTACTGCTCAGTTATCAATGACCAATGTGCTAAATCCACTAGACATTTTTCAGTTCTCTTTCTTCCCCTTTTTAAAATATTTTATTTTAAAGATTTTATTTATTTGTGTCTTGAGGGGACAGCATGAGCAGGGGGAAGAGCAGAGGGAGAAGCAGACTCCTGGCTGAGCAGGGAGCCTGACATAGGGCTTGATCCCAGGAACCTGGGATTACAACCTGAGCCAAAGGCAGTCGCTTAACTGAATGAATCACCTAGGCAACCTGAGATTTATTTTAGAGGGAAAGACAGCATGCACATGACATGAAGAGGGGGCACAGAGGGAGAGAAGCAGACTCCCTGCTAAGTGAAAGCTGGACAGTGGCTCAATCCCAGGACCCTGAAATCAAGACTGGGGCACTCAACCAACTGAGCCACCCAAGTGCCCCATTTGCCCCTTTCCTTCCCTTCTTGAAACATTCATATCTTTTGGCTTAAGTGACACTATATCTCTTGGTTTTTTTTGAATCTCTCCTGCTGCTCCTCTCGGCAAGTTCATCTATTTCTGCCTAGATTCCACAAGCACAGAGTCTTTTTCATGACTCTGGACACTTTCGGTAGCCAAGCTCATCTATTTCTAAGGCTTCAATAGCCACAATATACCAATGTTGGTTCTCCAACCTATTTCTCCTCTCCAGATCTTTAATATGAGCTTCAGATACATATATTCCAACTGCTTACTTCACAGCATCTCCATTAAGAGTGTCTTAGAGACACCTAAACTCAACACATCTTTTCAAACTCGTGATCTTCTTCTCCACGGAATGGCATTCACTGTTTCCTCTCTTAATGAAAAATACCACTCATACCTTTACATATATGTCCCAGCTAATCTCCACAAATAATTCATCACTGTTTTTTCACCTTTTGAATAGCAAATTTATTTTCTTCTCTCTATTCTCAATGCTACCATTTTAATATAAATTATTCCTTTTCATTTCTTTTTGGTCTCCTGTCCTCCTTTCCAATCAGTTCTCCACACTGCAGTGTTATTTTTTCAGAACATAAATTTGATCATGTCATAGCCCACTACACAGCCTAAAATCCTTCAATGCGGGGCCATCCAAAATAAATATAATGCCAGCCTTATACATCACTTTAAGCATTCCAGCAGTCATATTAAGATAGTAAAAAGCAGCAGGTAAAATTACTTATACAATATTTTAATTTAATCCAATATATCCAACATATTATTTTAACCTGTAATGAACATAAGAAAAAACGTTTCTGTAATTTGAAAAACGTAAAATGTAGTTAAATGTAATTAAAACATGAAAACTCTTGATACAGATTTTACACGAATTCAGACTAGCCATGTTTCAAGCACTCAGGAGTCACAAGTAGCTAATAGCTGGGAAGTGAAGCTCCAATAACATCTGACTATTCTTACTCTAAAAACCATAAAAGACACACTCTTGGTCTGGCTGTGCACCAGCACACTGTCTGAGGCCTACGACGGCGGCTTTTTTCTCGGTCCCCAATCCCCGTTCCCTCGTCGACCTGGAATTCACTTCTGTAGGGATGTATCTAAGTAGTAGGAGCCTTCGGCCTATTTTCCAGAGTTTTCCAGCTTTATATCCTCCTGATCCCCAAATTCTCACATTTCCTTACCCCGTTGGGCCGCACGCCACTCCAAAACTACCCAACAGAAAAGAAGTCAATCCGTCAATGTTTACTTCCTGGCTTTCCGCCTTCTCCCAGCAGCCACTGCGGTAGTATCCGGCGAGCGACACATGCGCACTAACATCTTGGGCAGGAGGTTCTTAGGCTCCCACGCGGTGTTCTTATCGCGAGATCTCGAGTGCGTCTATTTACCTTGGGGAAATAGGAAGTGGTTAGTTTGAGCGGCTGCTTTCCTGCTCGCCGAGATTGAGCTGTTTCTTTTAGAATTGGAAAATCTTAGGACGTTAAAAAATATATATAGTTCCGAGAACAGACGATAGTTTAAGCCTTTCTACAGAACTATGAAATGAATGGGGATGTTCGAGACATAGTAATTGGGAAAAAAAGGCGGTTAAAAGTAGTATTAATTAATAGGTACTGTGTAACACTTTGGGGGGCGTGGTGAGCAAAAAGTCCTCGAAATTACATCATACAGAATGAAAAAGACACTAAAATGATTATTCAAATAATTTACAGTTGTTGGGGCGCCTGGGTGGCTCAGTTGGTTAAGCAACTGCTTTCGGCTCGGGTCATGGTCCTGGAGACCCGGGATCGAGTCCCATATCGGGCTCCCTGCTCGGCGGGAGGCCTGCTTCTCCCTCTCTCGGTCCCTCTGCTTGTGTTCCCTCTCTAGCTGTGTTTCACTCTGTCAAATAAATAAATAAAATCTTAAAAAAAAAAAAAAAAAAAAACAAAAAAAAACAAATAATTTACAGTTGTTAAAGTCTCTGTGAAAGGAACATTAGGTGCTATGAGAACATAAGGCAGTGTTTGGTAATTAGTGACATTCTGCACCGGAGTGATTTTGTGTTTTATCATTAGAAAAAAAGACTATAAAACAATTTCTCTTTTGGGAAAACAATAGTATCTATGACATCCCAACCCTCCTCTTAAAGTACATGTGTGGGGACACCTCGTGGCCCAGTCAGTTTTAAGTCTCAGGTCATGATGCCACCTCCTGGGACTCAGTCCCCCACTGGGCTCCTTGCTCAGTGTGGAGCCTGCTTTTCCCTCTGCCTCCCACACCCCGTGCCTGCGCTTGGTCGCTCTCTCTCTGGCACACACACTCACAAAAGTACATGTATGGGGGTGCCTGGGTGGCTCATTCAGTTAAGTGTCCGCCTTGCCTTCAGGTCATGATCCCAGAGTCCTTGAATCAAACCTAGCCTGGTATGGGACTCCCTGCTTAGCAGGAGGTCTGCCTCTCCTCATGCTCATTCTTTCTCTCTCTGGTCAAAAAATAAATCTTTTAAAAAATGTTCATGTATAAAGTAAGAAAAAAATACTGGAAAATAAGCAGTAATTTTTGTAGAATTTCTTGTGTTTTTCTTCTTTTTGCTGTTGTCATTTTAAAAACATTTTCATGGGGCGCCTGGGTGGCTCGGTTGGTTAAGCGACTGCCTT
Source organism: Spilogale gracilis (assembly GCA_004023965.1). Taxonomy (NCBI): domain Eukaryota; kingdom Metazoa; phylum Chordata; class Mammalia; order Carnivora; family Mephitidae; genus Spilogale; species Spilogale gracilis. The sequence continues at coordinate 19,505 of PITA01008851.1, read as the reverse complement.
CGGCTGGGGGCATGATCCCGGAGACCAGGGATCCAGTCCCAGATCTGGCTCCCTGCTCGGCGGGTCCCCCTCTCACTCCCCCAGTTTGAGTTCCCTCTCTGGCTGTGTTTCTCTCTGTCAAATAAATAACATCTTTTAAAAATAAAAAAAATTTTTTCAAGATATCTTTGTTTTTTGAGAGAGAGAGAGAGCAGCGGGAGGGCAGAAGGACAGGGAGAGAATCCCCAAGCAGACTCCCCACTTAGTGCAGAGCTGATTGCAGGGCTTGATCCTGGGACCTGGAAATCATGACTTGAGCTGGAATCAAGACTATGTAGCTTAGCTGACTGAGCCACCCAAGTGCCCCAATATATATTGCTTTTAAAAATAGAAGTGAGGGTTCCCTGGGTGGCTCAGTCAATTAAGTGTCTGTCTTCTGCTTCTGGAGTCCTGGGATGGAGCCCCATGTCAGACTCCCTGCTCAGCTGGAGTCTGCTTCTCCTCCTCCCTCTGTGCCTCCCCTCTCCCCCCTCATGCTCTCTCTCTCAAATAAATAAAATCTAAAAATAAAGTAAAAGTAAAAATAGCTTTCATCCTTGCCTCAATAAAAGCCTCTCATAATACAATCCATGTTTTGTCTTATTGAAAATTTGCAGTGCCTGGAGCTTAGAAATATAAATACTAATTTTTATTTTACAGGGCAATAAGTGAAGGAATAGAATCAGAGGATAGCCCAAAAGTGAGTAGTCTCTGAATCACCCATACTTTGTTTTTATCTCTTTAAACAATTCTTGAAATTTGCTTGGAAGTGTTGAGGCCTGTTTTAAAATCACCAGGCACAAGCCAGGGAACACATCTTCCAGAGGAATCATGCAAGGTATTGGAAGAGAAGAAAAACTCTTTTATAAGGTTGGGGTACCCCCTGGAGGATTCAGAGGAAAGTATAGGGAAGCAAGGGGTCAATTCTAGATGGGTTGCTGTTTGTAAATCAGAATTAGAATAAACTAGGATTAATTAGGATCTAGGTGTTGTGATAAGTGGAGGGTGGTTACGAATTGTAATCTAATTGTAATCTAGTAATAGTAGGAAGTAGTAAAGTGGGTTTGGGGCATCATTGGTGACACAACAACAATCACTCAAAGAGGGGGTGGTTAAAGCATTTTAGAGTTTCTGTATGACCCTGGGAAACACAGTGCTTTCTGTTGCAAGGGGAAGAGTTAACTGGGGGAATACAAATCTTGCACCCAAAGATCTTAGGAGATAAAGAATCCCCACTTTGAAGCTGTAGGTGCTGTAGAAATATGGTTTCAAAGTGAACACCTTTGTGTGCTGATGATGCAATACAGAGCTGAAATATTTAGAGGGAGTTAGAGGGAGAAAGCAAGGAGAGGAGTGGGAATAAAAGGAAAAAGGGAAGGGGTAATAAAGGTGTGCATGGCTTTTTGCCCTTTTAGCCTTCTTGAGTTAGGATCTTTTCTTCTTGATGCCTAGCCCAGTGTCTAGCATTTAACCGATATTCAATAAATATTTATTGAATGAATTAATCATTCAACCAATTTTGGTTCTGAAATGCCGGGGAAGAAGGGCCAATGAACTGACATATATTGAGAACTGCATCTATGCCAGGTGTGGTGCTAAATCTTTTGTGAAATAACGTAGGCTCAACTGCTCTCTCTGAACTTACCTACAAGTTAGAACGTATCCAGTGACTGTGGGGAGTAGGGATGGGATGTTACATGTCAGTTTGGGTCTTTTGATTTTATTCCTTTACCTTGTGTTTGTTTAATCTATTTCCGTTTACTATAGAAGTAGGAAAAGGTAGGGGCGCCTGGGTGGCTCAGTTGGTTAAGCCACTTCCTTCAGCTCGGGTCATGATCCTGGAGTCCTGGGATTAAGTCCCGCATCGGGCTCCCAGCTCCGTGGGGAGTCTGCTTCTCTCTTTGACCTCCCTTCTCATGCTCTCTCTCACTCACACACTCTCTCTCAAATAAATAAATAAAATATTTTAAAAAATAAGTAAGAAAAGGTCATTAATTTTTTCAAGCATAATTTCTTCCCATATCTTGGAAATCGGAATTCCTTATCTATACTTTTATTATTCCCCATGTTTCTCGCCCCTGAGCCCTCCGCCACAGGCCCTTCCAGGCATCTGTGATGAATGCATTGTTAAGACACAGAGGTTTAAAATAAAGTTAAGAGGTTTAAAATAAGTCCCACTAACTGACAGAAGTAAAGGAGTCAGCCGCTTTGGTCCTTTTCTTCCCAGGAAGCTAAGCTAGCTACAAACTTCCCGGGAAAAGATTTCCGGGCGGTGCCTGGGGGGGCCTGGGTTCGCCCCATGGGTTCCGCCCATTGGTTCTTCCTGGGAGCCTCCGCCCCGCCCACGGTCCCGCCTCCTGGGAAGATGAACCAATAAGGGCGTGAGTTGTGGTTTAAACTCGGAGTCTGGGGGAACTCGCTGGAGACCGAATCTTGGATGAGTTTGGCTGTTGATCCTGATGTGCGTGGACCGTGGGGTCGTGAGTGGTTGGGCGCGCGGGTCCTGCGAGGAAGGAGGTGGGCTGGAGGCTGGAGGGCCTGGGGCTTCCCGGGGACGTCTGCAGCGAGGAGCCGGGTTGAACCACGGCCTCGGACTGCGTTAGCAGCCCTCGCTTTGATGAGTACCAGAACCTGCGCCAGCCCCAAACCTCTTCTGGAATTTAGAGCCTTCGGCGCAGGCTTCAAGAGTTAAGAGCTGGATTATATGCCTGCTGGCTCAAGAACGGGCTTCGCTCGCTCCTTAGTTCTAGTTTTGGCGTGGACGTGTCTAGGGTAGAAAGTTTGATCTGTGCTTACACCTTCGCTTCTCTCTTCTTCCATAACCCCCCGGGTCTCATGTGTGTTTCATACCCGCAGCGAGTCCACAATGGCTACCCTGATCTTTGTTGATAAGGAAAATGGAGAACCAGGCACCCGTGTGGCTCCCAAGGACGGGCTGAAGCCGGGGTCTAGGCCTCGTAAGTATACCCGCTGCCACCCGAGTCAGTTGTGGGCGTGGCCCGGAGCGGCGGAAGCATTCTGTGTGCTTCGTCCGCAACTTGACTTAGCTGTTACCAAGTACCACTCTTGCGACGTGCTTGTTATGGGTCTCTTTTTCATGTTCGGTACCTCAGATTATTTAAGAGTGTACAGAACTGAAATACTGTTAGGCCTGGGGCCATGCCGCCATCAAAAGTGGGGTTTGAGTTTGGGGATGAGAATGAGGCCATGTTGATGTACACAGTCAGCCTTCAAGTTGCACAGGTGTTTATTGCCTCAATAATCTTATGGTAAGCCTTTTCTTTCAGCAGTCAAAGCTTTAGATGGGAGATCTCAGGTTTCAACACCACGTGTAGGCAAAATGTTTGATGCTCAAGCAGCCTTACCTAGAGTTGCCAGAAAGGCTTTGGGAACTGTCAACAGAGCCACAGAAAATTCAGTAAAGACGAATGGACCTCTCAAACAGAAACAGCCAAACTTCTCTGCCAGAAAGGTAAGTGTTAGCTGCAAAGTTACTGTTGAAACACTTTAGCACTTCTGACTCTTAAAATGACTATTGGCATCCTACCTTGTTTTCTCTTGTGAATGCAAGAAAATATAGGCTACCCAATGTAGATTAACAGGAGGGAAGCATGGGAAGTATATTCTTTGTGGTCTATCCTCCGTGCCTCAAGATTAGAAGTCTCAGAAGCAGCTGATGAGTATTTTTGCCTCACCTGCTCTTAACTAGTGTGGAGCAGATTGGTTGGTAGGTCATGGAGCTAATATCATAGCTCAGGTGCTACGGTCCTCCTCCCAGCCTCCTGGAGCAAGCACCAGGTTGCTCTACTTGGCTAGCATGTTGATCTTTGTGTGTGTGTGTGTGTGTGTGTGTGCATGAGCTAAAGGTCTGTGTGGCCCAGACTAAGGAGACTTTGCTGTGAAAGATGACTCAGCACATAGATCCACACTTCATTTGCTAAAATAAATGGTTTTACTATGTATTAGAAAAAAAAAAAACTAGTACTTTATATTAAAATAAGACTTGCTTGAAGTGTGGTTAAGGACAAGATAGATATCTTTTTAAAAAACTAAGTTGAGTAAGAGAGAAATGTTAAGTTCAAGTGTTGCAAGGCTATGGCAAAGATGAGAATGTGACCCAGAACTGAAGTGTGGGAAACTCCACTTTAAGGATCTCTTCTAGGTATGCACATAGGACATAAGGTTGGATCAGGAATTTGCAATTTTCTGTTTTGGCCTGGTATGATAGACTGCTTCTCTGCCAAGTTCAATGTAGGGAATTATCCAGGCTTTTCAAGTGCTTAACAGGCTTTTGCTGACTCTTACTCAGTGTGTGTATTTCCAGTTAATATTAACAAAGCAAACAATTAAGGTAACATTGATGGGGAAACATAGTTGGAAATCACACTTCCAAAAGCCAAAAGTGGCTTCTAGGATTAGCTTCTATTAGGGTGACTCCTGCTGTTTTCTCTGACAGGTTGAGTGAATAAGTTGATTAGCTCCAAATTAACTCTGCCTTCTGCTGAGAGGTGTATATACTTAAATTTCAGACTTAACTCTTGAGCCATGCCACTAGAATTGCTTGCAGAATTGTAATGGTATGTAATTATGAGAACCAAGGATTATGTTTTTTGGTTTTTTTTTTTTTTTTTTTTTTAGAAGTCCGCATGAAATTGAAAAACTGGTGAAGCAGTCACATGTCTTAAAGAAGACTAACAACCTTTTGTCCTAATTAGTTGACAGGGCTTGCCCTTTCACTAATTCATATTTTCTTGGGTGGTTTTAGGTGACTGAGAAGACTGTCAAAGCAAAAAGCTCTGTTCCTGCCTCGGATGACACCTATCCAGAAATAGAAAAGTTCTTTCCCTTCAATCCTTTAGGTAGTATTCTTTTGATATTACAAAAATGCTTTTAGTTTTGAGTTTCTCTTAGAATCTAATTCAGCTCTAATTAGATAAGGATACAAATATGACCTGTTACCCCAAACTGTACTAAGACTGTCTGAATCTGGGTTTCTTTGAACAAACGTACTTATTGGTTGATTTATTTGTAAGGAACATCTTAGGTCAGAAGGAGAACTGGTACAAAGATGTGGAGAACATTGTTCCTGACCTTAAAAACTTAACACATAAGAGAGATAAGATGTGTTCACTAACATTGAACAAGTCTAAAGTGGACCATATTCTTGGCAAGCCTTTTAGAAAGTGGGTTTTATGTTAAGTTGAGCGGTTTCTGAAAAATAATCCACAGTCTGTGATAATATCTATATTTTTACTCCTTCAACCTATTGTATGTATCTGAAGTATTTTCTGTTAATAGAAGCACCCTTTCAAGCTTTAATTTACTCCTGTTTGAGAAGAGGCTACTGTGTCCAGCCTCTGGATGCAGTAGTTAACAGGATAGGCCCCACTTTGAGGGAGTCCATGATTTGGAGGGGAAAGTCAACACTGAACAAATCCTCTCACGGTAAGTGTGAGAAGGAGAAACCAGCCCATTAGGGGGAACTGAACCTCACCTGGAAGAGTAGGGTAGCTTTCTCTCAGGAAGTGACAGGATGTGGCCTTTTAAAGGGTATCAGAGAAGAGCTAGGTAGAGGGGAAGGGCAAGGCAAGAGCACCACACCTAAGGTAGAACAAAGAACTGGAGTGGTTCTGGGACAAAGGCAGAGGGAAGAACGACACAGGGTGAGACTGGGGGCAGGTCACACAAGGCCTTCTCCATTTCTGAGCTAGCATTTTCCCCCTTAATCCAGAGGGCATTTAGTCATTCTGTACATCCAGGTTGTCTCTGGCTTTTATATAATACAACTCTGCAGTTAGTGTTCTTGAAATTGTGAGTTTGTGAGGATAGCTGAGTCTCAGGGGGTATGTGATTAAGGTTTGATAAAATGAGTGCTTCCATGCTAATGATTACCATTCAGCCATTAGGGAAAATGAGGTAGATTTATGCATATTGATCAGGAAAGAGGACTACCATATGCTGTGTTTGAGAAGAGAGATACTGTCAAGTTGTCCTCCAAAATAGCATAAATTACTGAATCCACATACAGTGCCTGGGGATGCCTGCTTCTCTAATTTCTAACAGCAAATTTTTAAAATTCTTATCAAAAGGGCAATGGGTATCTCATTACTTAAATTAGGGAGTATGTATGTGTAGTGAGCATATTTGATTACTGGCCTTCTATAGTTTATTTTTTAACTTCCTGTTGGTATCTTTGTTTTCCTCTAATAATAGGTCTTCCTTTCCTTTTTCCTTTTCCTTAATAGCTTTTGTGGATAAAGGAAATTACCCCTCTTATGTTGCAGACTCTTTTTCTCTGGAGTCTTTTGTCTGTTTATAGTTTCCTTTATAATTCAGTGTTTTTTTCTTTTCTTTTCTTTTCTTTTCTTTTCTTTTCTTTTCTTTTCTTTTCTTTTCTTTTTTTAAGACTTTATGTATTTGAGAGAGATCAACACAAGCAGGGGAAGGGGCAGAAGGGAGAGGGAGAAACAGACTCCTTGCTGAGCAGGGAGCCTGAAGTAGGGCTCGATTCTGGGACTCTGGGATCCTGACCTGAGTCAAAGGCAGATGCTTTGCCAACTGAGCCACTTGGGCACCCTGTAAAATTAAGTGGTTTTAAATTAAGTAGTCACCCATCACTCAATTCCTTTTTAACTTCTGGGTTGTAGCAGTCTTTAAAAGAGTAGACTGCTTCCTAATATTTAGGCTTTAGAGAACTTTCCCACTTCAGAAAATGATGCTTCTCCTTCCATCTTTGTTCTTTTGAGGAAATGCTAAATGCCTTGAAAAGAGGAAAGAATAATATTTAAATTCTGTCTTTGTTACTGTCAAGAAAAATCTATTGTATTCTTTTTTTAATTAACATTTTTAAAAAAGATTTTATTTATATGACAGAGACAGCGAGAGAGGGAACACAAGCAGGGGGAGTGGGAGAGGAAGAAGCAGGCTTCCCGCTGAGTGGGAGTCTGATGTGACCTTGATCCCAGGACCCTGGGATCATGACCTGAGCCAGAGGCAGATGTCCAACGACTAAGCCACTCAGGCGCCCCCCCCAAATCTTTTTTAAAGTAATCTTTCAGCCCAACATAGGGCTCAAACTCATGCCCCTGAGGTCGAGAATATCCTACCAACTGAGGAGTTGGTAGGATATCCTACCAGCTCTATCAACTGAGTCAGGCAGGTGCCCCAAGAAAAAAATCTACTTTAAATAATCCTAAGAAGTAAGTCACTTGGATTTTAAGAAAGAGTGTTACTTCACCCAGTAGTTCTTATTTTTGTTTTAGGACTTGTACAACTCTTAAAAGTTAGTGAAGACCCCAAAGAACTTTTGTTTGAGTGTCATTTACCAATTTTGATTCCTAATGTGGGAAATTTAAATAAAAAAATGAATTCCTTAAAAAAAATTACATTAATGTAAGTACCTTTTTAAAAAAAAACTAAAATAACTTTTCTAAAATAGAATAATTGTGTGATTTTATATTTTTGAAAACTTGCTTAATTCGGCTTAACTAAAACACCTGGATTGTCCTCTAATTCTGCATTCAATCTAGTTTATCTCTTGTTTTGGTTGAAGTATGTGAAAAAAATCTGGCCTCCTACAGATAATGCAGTTAAGAAAGGAAAGAGCATTTCAACAGTCTTTCAGATAAGTGTGGAGAGTTTTCTTTCCTACCAGACTAAAACCCAACAAGTGGCAGTTTCTGGATGTATGGTTGCAATATGTAACCTGAAACCTTATCAGTGAACATTTTGTACTCTGACAATAAAATCCACTGGGCTGTTCTGTATTTTGAATGTGTCTTTTATTTTTGCATTGATCACATGCTGATTGTTTAGAAATAGTGATTCACTGGGAACTGTAGATCATCCAGATGTTGAAGTGTGTTATTATGCAGTATCAAACACACACTCATTAATGCCAGCAAAGATCTCATCAGAAAAGTGTAAGTATTAGGAAGTTGGCAAGCTAATGACTGTGGATAAATTTTCCAAAAGGCTAAAGATTTTTTTTTCTTTTTGAATTTGTGATCATTGGCAACCAATACTGCGTTCCTTGAAGTGACAGACTTCTTTCATTTCTCTGAGAGAATGTGCTACAAATACAAGTCTGAGTAACCAGTTTGTCTTTCCATTGTTGTTTCAACTAAATAGTGCTCCAGGAAAAAGGCCTGTAGCTTGCAAACCATATAATCACGCCAGTCTTTGTTCTTTGAGATCACCTGGTACTTTGGCGTGCAGCAGAAGTGTTACCTGGTGCACTTACTTCATCATACAGAATACTAAACAGACAACCGTTCTTCAGGGTTGAGAGCTAATAAAATTAGTATTTCTTACTGCAGGTGGTTAAGTGAGATGTGAAGCTGGCAAGTGAACAGTATTGAGGAATAGTGACTATAAAACAGAGTTCATTGCTACCTCCTTGATTTGTGCTGAGGCAAAGCAATTGCATCCATTGTTGCTTTTGTACCATCACTGCAAATGTCAACACTGCAGAAGAAGGTGTTAATGTTATTAAGCAGGTAGTTTGACCTTATTGTCCCACTGAAAGGCCCCCAGGGGGCGCCTGACTGCTCCAGGAACCACTGCCTTGATAAAGTGCTTTGTTTTTGTGGCAGATTTTGAGAGTTTTGACTTGCCTGAAGAGCACCAGATTGCACACCTCCCCTTGAATGGAGTGCCTCTCATGATCCTTGATGAGGAGAGGGAACTTGAAAAGCTGTTACACCTGGGCCCCCCTTCACCTCTGAAGATGCGCTCTCCACCATGGGAGTCTAGTAAGTGAACAAGTGCCCTTCTAGAAGGGCTATGGATTATTTGTATCATAATACTTCCATTATCGTGGGGGCAGAATTGTATAGAAGTTTAGTCTACAAGTAACTTTTGTTTTGAACTTCAGAGATAGAGTTTCAGAATAAGGAAAACTGCTTTCATTTGGTATTGTTTTCAGTCCCAAATGCCCAGGTAAAATTAAGTCCTTCTGGAATCTGGATAGTTTTGGATACAGGAAACAAGATTAAATTTAGGAGATAGCTTCTTAGCTTATAACTTGAAGTGTAATAAACTTGTTTGGAATGAGAATTCCAAGTTTTATCCAAAGCTAATCTAGGATCAAGACGCCTGACCCCAATAGCACAGAAGAGCAAAATCTTTTCACTACCAAGGTTGAAGGCCTCGGTTCAAGCTGATGGTCCAAAGTTATCATCAGTATGTTTTCTATTTGTTCTGATGGGATAGCATATACTATTTTATAAATTACCATAGTGATATTGTTGGCTCTTACTTGGGTCTCTAATAACAGAAGAGTTTCAGGTATGTCTAAGATTTATTTCCTAATGGAGGTTATTTCTGGGATCTTAGCCATATTTCAAAAATTGAGTGTGTGTCTGTGTGTGTCTAGCTGGGGTGGAGGTAAGGATTCATTAGACAAAGGGGAGAATAAGAACTTATGTGTAAAATTGACAACCAATGTCTATGTTGAGATGGCAATGACTAAAGTGCAGATATTGAATAAGAAATTCCTGTTTTCTAGATCTGTTGCAGTCTCCAAGCGTTCTGTCGACCCTGGATGTTGAATTGCCACCTGTTTGCTATGACTTAGATATTTAAATTACTTAACACTTAATAGTTTGTATGTTTTGTATTAATAAAGCAATTCTTTAACAGACTCTTCCTAATCTCGCAGTTGGTATTCTTTGGAATTTGCTTTAAACCGTATGAAAATTCGTGGAAGTGTTTGCCAAGGGACTATAATCTGATAATAGAAGTATATCTCATTGAAAACTTACCTTAAAACCCTTCGGTTTGTTTTAAGAGCTTATTTTAGACGCTACCACTGTTCTCCCTGAAACACACACCCCTCAATGTGTACTTTACTGCCTTTCTGTGGCCATTAACTAGTGACAGTTATTAGATCTCTTAATTAGAAGAGCCACTTCCAGCTCATTAAATATCTACTGCTAAGCATTCTTTATTGCTGGTTCTATTTGGTTTCTAATGACTTTACTACTCACTATTGAGTAATCAGAATTTGAAAGGCTCTAAATCTTCTGAGAACTCTACCTCCCTGAGATCTTCAATTAGGTTCTTTGAAGATTGCAGCAGATAATTTACGGTTAGTAATATCCACTCTTCACCTATAGGAAACTCTGCTTAGTTGCTTACACTCTATTGGGACCTGTTTTAAGTATTTAATAAGCATTATTGTATTTCAAGTTTATGACCCTATTTTTCAGATGAGGACCGTGAAGTGCAGAAATTCACTGATAATGCCAGAGACATGAAAAACTATTACTTTGACTCCCAGGTTGGGGATTGGAATCAAAATATTAGATTGTGAACAGTTGCTCATGGATTTTCTCTTTTGGAGGGCTGTGAGGAAGGATATTAAAAAAAAAAAATGTTGCCACCATTTAAAATTCCAAAGTTTCACATACCTCTGGTGTTTGGAGCTTCTCTTGGTAAAGGAGATCTGGCAATAGTTGGCCCTTGTTTCGAATACTTGGACTGGCCGTAGAATGCTGGCTGCCTTTTAGGTGGAGTGTGGGCTTTCTGTCCCACAGACCCTTCATGGGATAGCCCAAAGGGACAACTGAAATGTTCCTTCTACTGTCTCTTCTCCCTCCAGCTCCCTTCACTCCCTTTACTTGCCTGGGCCATGGAGTCTACTTAAATTGATCCTTGCTTAATACCAGCCTATGTATGAAGCCTCTCCTCTGTGAGGTCTGTAGCATCTGTAGTTAGAATTCGAACACTTTCCCATCATTCTTGCAGTTGGTATTCTATGGAATTTGCTTGAAACTGAAAGCTAGTGGACGTGTTTAATAGACTAGGGTTTGTTATTTGATAATAGTTTGTCTTACTGAAAAACTTAAAACCCTTCAGTTTATTTTAATGGTTTATTGTATTTATTTTTAGAGAAAGTGTGCAGGGGGAGGGAAAGAGAGCATCTTAAGCAGGCTCCATGCCTAGTGCTGAGCCCTATGCAGCCCTATCTTAAGACCCTGAGCTGAAATCAAGAGTTGGACACTTAAGGGATACCTGGGCAACTCAGTCAGTTAACAGTTTATTTTAGAAATTGCCACTTTTCCCTGAAACCTACATCCCTCATTGTGTACTTTATTGCCTTCAGTATTCAGAAGCCAGCAAGGAAGTGGCAAGATAGGTGTGAAATACTAGGAACACATACACTGATCCTGACTTTAAAACTTATCTTCTAAGTATAACTGAATCAGTATCAACTTCTGTAAGTAGTAGACCTCTAAAAGAGAAAAAGACTATGAGGATGCTTGGTTTGAAGGAAGAGTATTAGATCTACCATCAAGTATCGCAGGGCCCCATGAAAAGCAAAGCATGATTCTGAGTGGTTTTCATACTCTATAATAAATTTAGAAGCTTTGGCAAGGGTTCTCTTGTGGTGGAAGGAACAAAGGACTGAGAGCATGGTGGCTAGTTAGTCCTTTACCAGCTAGTTAATGGTCCTTGGTGATCTCTCTTCATCTGCTGTTAATCCGAATATAAAGTGCTTGGGGTGCCTGGGAGGCTAAGCCTGTCCGACTCCATTTCCACTCTTGATTTTGGCTCAGGTCGTGATCTCAGGGCCCTGGGATTGAGCCCTGCATCAGGCTCCATGCCCAGTACAGTCTGCTTGTCCCTCTCCCCCCCCACCCCTTTGCGGCTCTCTCCTTGCTCTCCCAAGTGTAGGCTCTTGTGCTCACTCAAATAAGTAAAATCTTAAAAAAAAAAAAAAAAAGTTGCTTGGGGCGCCTGGGTGGCTCAGTCCTTAAGCATCTGCCTTCAGATCAGATCATGATCCTGGAATGCTGGGCTCGAGTCCTGCATCTGGCTCCCTGCTCAGCAGGAAGCCTGGTTCTCCCTCTCACTCCCCCTGCTTGTGTTCCCTCTCTAGCTGTGTTTCTCTCTGTCAAATAAAATCTTTAAAAAAAAATTAAAAAGTGCTTAATGTTGGTTGGACATGAGAAATTTAGACAGATGCTTCTTCATTAATACAGGTAATTTTTATTTTGGGAGGATTGCTGCTATTTGTATACATTTTAATAAGTATCATGTGTTTGGCTTCATTACTTTAAAAAGCTCACAAGAAGTCTTGTTTGCAACTTTAGTCTGTCCAAGCAATAATGCTCTAAGTTGATTGTGTCTGGGGTAGACAGTCACACCACACTGGACCTGTAGGGTGCTCTGATTTATGTAAGGTCCAGCCTTACCTCGTGTACTCCTCCATTGGCATTTTTTGGGCTTCAAATTCTGATGAACCTTCTATAGGAACATGAAGCTTTTAAAATATGTTAATGTAAATCTTTGCCAAATCAATTCTGAGCGATGGTACCAAGCCACAGAAGGGTTGGTACAACCGTCAGAAGTGCCAAGGTGCCTTTGTTCTTTCCATTAGTTTAACCAATTGTACTCAGGTCCTTCTGTGCTAGGGACCAAGGCTGTGATGGTGAAGTAACACATTGCCCCTGCTCTTGGGTCTGTTGTCCAGTGGGGGAGACTGGCAGGAAATGCTGTCAGGATACAAGAAAATGAATCCAGGGGCGGGAAGAACTACTGGGGAGCACTTTCCGGCCCAGTTTAGGGAAGGGCAGGGGAGGCTTCCTGAGGAGAAACATGGGTGGACACTTGATGGAGGAGAAGTGCTCTGGGCCAAGAAAACAGCTTCTGCAAATGCCAGGAGGCTAGAGAACATAGCTTGTTGAATGTTGAATGAGAACCAACTCCCCTCTCCACTCCTGCCTTTTCTTTTTTTTATTTTTTTTTTCCCTCCTTCAGGTTTGGGCAAGGAGTGTGGTAACAAAGGAGTCTGGAGAGTTAAGCAGGGGCCACATGGTTTCGTAAACTATGGCAGGGGCTTAGCATCTATCCTCAGGATGTCAGGTCCCATGGAAAGTTTTAAGGAGGGAAGTGACAGGGTCAGGTTTGTGTTTCAGAACCTCACTCTGGAGGCAGTGAGACTGAGCTGGAGTCTGCCATAGATGCTGGTGATGAAATGACCTTGAGGTGACTGGAGAACAGAATACGGCTTCAGGAGGGATCCAGGAGTTGGACTTGGCAGGGTGGCAAATGGTGTGGAGATAGCCCCGGAAAGAGTCAGTGATCCCTGGGAACATCCCTGACAGGGGATCCCCAGCTGTGTTTACAAATATATTTGTTGCTGCATAGTTAGTAATCAGAAAACATGATACAGATGTACACTGGAAATAAATATATTCATTAAAAGAGATCTAGGGGTGCCTGGGTGGCTCAGTTGGTTAAGCAACCGACTCTTGATTTTTGGCTCAGGTCATGATCTCAGGGTCGGGGGAGCGAGCCCCACTTGTGGCTCTGCGCTCAGTGCAGAGTTGACTTGAGATGCCTCCTTCCCTCTGTCCCTCTCCCTGACTTGCTTGCTCTCTTTCCAAAATAAATTTTTTAAAAAAGGATCTATATATGTGGCCATGGAAAGATAAACATGGAACTTTTTTATTGTCAAAAGTGGGTTACAGAACAGGATTTAGGATCACTTTTATTTTACATGTATTATGAGACAGAAAAGCATAGTGATAAAAAAAAATGAGATCATGGCTCAGCAACTTAGTTACTCTGTGACCTTGGGCATGTCATTTAACCTCTCTGAACTTCTGTTTTTTTCATTCATGGGACCCATGATAGAGTTTATCTTGGAAGGTTGTCAAGAGGAGTAGGTGAGCTACTGCATTAACACTTAAAACCAGCTTGACTTGTAGTAAGCCTTTTAGTTACAATTATGGTTAGGTTATTTGTGAGTATAAAGATATCCATAAGAACATCCATTCGTGGGGCGCCGGGGTGGCTCAGTTGGTTAAACGACTGCCTTCGGCTCAGGTCATGATCCCGGAGACCTGGGATCGAGTCCCACATCGGGCTCTCTGCTCGCCAGGAAGCCTGCTTTGCTTCTCCCTCTCTCACTCCCCCTGCTTGTGTTCCCCCTCTGGCTGTGTTTCTCTCTGTCAAATAAATAAAATCTTTAAAAAAAAAAAAATCCATTCGTGCCTTATTGAAGTTATCTTGTGTGTGCCTATGGGAGACCAACTTAAACCTATAAAGATTTATATATTAATAGGATTATACCATTTAAAGAAAGAGAAAATGCTCCTCGCCCTGGAGGCTAGAGAGATTGAGGTAATTTTTTTTTTTTTAAGATTTTATTTATGAGAGAGAAGAGTGAGTAGGGGGAGGAGCAGAGAGGGAGAAGTAGACTCCCTGCTGAGCAGGGAGCCTGATGTGGGGCTTGATCCCAGAACCCTGAGATCATGACCTGAGCTGGAGGCAGATATTTCACCAACTGAGCCACCCAGGCCCCCAGTTATACTTTTTTTTTTTTTTAAAGGAAAACTTACATCCCATTTGTCTTTATAGCAGTCAGATGAATCCCTAGGTTCTTGCCCACAGGCTTTCTTGGGTTGGGGGCATCAGGTTTGAGCTTTACCTTGATCCCCTAAGGTTCTGGGATGCCTGAACAACCAGTTCGTGACTTGGGTTGGGGCTGGTGCAGCTGATTCTGAAATGGGCCAAAAGGAGGCTGGCTGGGGTAGGAGTTGGTGCTTTGGCATTAGTGCCTTTAGAAAGCTGAAGATCCTTCCTGGGCCAATCACCCAGTGGGGCCAGTCTGAATCCGTACAGGTTGAAGGTCAGTCAACTTTGTGTGTTGACCTGGGCGTGCAACACTGCCTGGCAGTTTTACACTCATATTCATTCCCCCGCTTTGAGGCCACTGTATTCCTACCTCTCCACTCTGTAAACTTGAATCTTCCTGCTGCCACCCCTCAGGCACTGAACCTCCTCTTCTTGCTGCATTTATTCTACATCTTGCAACAGTGGTGTCCTGCCTGGCCCATGTCCCCCCTTGTCCCCTTTGGATATCTGCCTCTTCCACTTTCTCGTGTGTGTTTTGGGAGGGACTCCAGCCTTGACAGTCTCCCTTTTGTACCTATAACTCCTCCTTTGTCTCCACCTCTTTCCCATCACAAACTCCCTAAACTCCCTGTGTGATCTGCACTTCTGTGGTTTGAAATCCCACCTCTCTGCTGCATTGGTGTCTCTAACCCAGGTCTCTCCCCTGAACTCTCTATAGTTGCTTACTAGATCTCAAGTCGCCTCTGTCTTAATTGGATTTCCAGTTTTTCCCCTCCCCAATCTGTGCCTTGCTAGCCTTCAGTACCTTAATAAATGGTGTTTACTCCTGTCACAAACCTGGGGCTGTCCTTGTCACTTCCATCCCTTCCCACAACCACCCCCATTGCAAGCCTGATGATTCTGCCTCTAGCATTTATTCCAAGTTTGTTCACTGCTTCCCACCCCTCAAATGCGAACCGTAATTTCTTACCATGACCAAAGCCCTCTGACTGGCAGTTCTGCTTCTGCTCATGCCCCTTCCAATGCATTCTTCACCAATGCCAGAGTGCCATTTTATTTTTTTAAGATTTATTTATTAGAGAGAGAGGAGCAGAGAGGGAGAAGTAGACTCCCTGCTGAGCAGTGAGCCAGTGTGAGGAGGGGCAGAGGTAGAGGGAGGCTGAGAATCTCAAGCAGACTCTGTGTGGAGCCTGATGCTGGGCTCTATCCCACAACCCCAAGATCACGACCTGAGATGAAACCAAGAGCTGGACACTTAACTGACTGAGCCATGCAGGTGCTCCAGAGTGACATTTTATTTATTTTTTAAAGATTGTATTTAAGAGGGCACACAAATGGTGGGGGGAGGGGTAGAGGGAGAAGTAGGCTCCCTGCTGAGCGTTGAGCCAGAAGCAGGGCTTGATCCCAGGATCCTGAGATCATGACCTGAGCCACCCAGGTGCCCCCAGAGTGACAGTATATTAACTTCTTATTTTAAAAAATAGAGCACATGTGTGCGAGGGGTGGGGAAGGGCAGAGGGAGAGGGAGAATTGGACTCCCCACTGAGCAGGTAGCCTGATGTGGAGCTTGATCCCAGGACCCCGAGATCATGACTTGAGCTGAAGGCAGATGCTTAACTGACTGAGCCACCCAGGAGACCCCAGAGTGACAATTAAATGCAACTCTAATTATTCCCTGCTTAAAGCCTTCCAGTAGATTCTTACTGTGCCTTGGGTAAGAGGTGAACTCCTCTCCTCGGCCTGTGAGGTCTTGCATGATCTGGGCCCCACCTGGTGCTTGGTTGTTGCCTGTTCCAGGCTCTCCATACCTTTCAGTTTTGGAGGCACCACTCCTGCCCCTAGTGTAGCCCCTGCAGGAGGCTTGTGTCCCTGTTGCCTCCTGAATTGCATTTGCCCTGATTCCTCTGCCCATTGCTGATTGCATCTGAGAGGGAGGGGGAGCTCTGAAGCAGAGGGAGTGCTTGCTCCCTTCATCTATGCCACCTGGTCCTCTGATTCCTCACCTGAGAAGTCACCCAGTCCTGCCACTTCCCCTGCTTGCATATTTCAGAAGGGCTTGATTCTTTCCTTTGGTCCTGGTATTCCTCTTCAGGCCACCATTTCTCCCCTGGGATGTTCTAAACAGCTCCTTACACCTGCTTTCGTATGATTTCCCAAAAGCCATTCTCCGGGTACAGCCAGGGTGAGTGTTCCCATTCAGCAAATGTGCTGGTGTCATTTCCTTTTAATTTCAGATGTAGTTCTCAACTCTAGAAGCTTGATTTTTTTTTGAATATTCCATGTTTCTGCCTAACTTTGAACATATGGAATACAGTTATCTCTGTTTTAAATGTCCTCATCTGCTAATTCTAACATCTGTTGTCAGGTCTGGGTCAGTTTCAATTGCTTTGGCTCTTCACCCCCTTATTTTCTTACTGTGTACTATGCCTGACAATTTTTATTGGGTGCCAGATGAATTTTACCTCTTTTTTTGGTGCTGGATATTTTTATATTTCTGTAAATAATTTTTTTGAAGATTTTATGTATTTGTGCAAGCGAGCACAAGTTGGGGGGAAGAGGCAGAGGGAGAGGCAGGCTCCCCTTTGATCAGGGAGCCCTGACATGGGGCTCAATCCCAGGATCCCGAGACCATGACCTAAGCCGAAGGTGGAGCCCCAACCAACTGAGCCACCCAGGCACCTCTTCTGTAAACATTCTCAAATCGTGTTCTGGGATGTAGTTAAGTTGCATGGAAACAGTTTGATTTGTTTGAGTCTTTTGTTAGGCAACACAAGGGCTAATTTTCCTTCTTCTATTGAAGTAATATTTAAAGAAAAACATATTCCTTCATTTATCTTTATAACAGTCAAATGAATCCCTATCTTATAGATGAGGAAACTGAGGCTCCCAAAATTTAAGTGACATGTCTGGTAGCTTGATGGAGTCTGGAATCAAACTCATGTCATGTCTTTCATGAGTACTCTATAGTTTTCTGAGTACAGATTCTTTGCCTCTTTGGTTAGGTTTATTCATAGGTATTTTGTGATTTTAGGTGCAATTGTAAATGGGATCAACTCCTTAATTTCTCTTTCTTCCTTCTTGCTGTTGGTGTATAGAAATGCAACTGATTTCTGCGCATTGATTTTATATCCTGACACTTTACTGAATTCCTGCATGAGTTCTAGCAGTTTCGGAGTAGAGTCTTTGGGTTTTCCCCATAAAGTATTATATCATCTGCAAAGAGTGAGAGTTCTTGACTTCTTCTTTGCCGATTCAGATGCTTTTTATTTTTTTTTCATTGTCTGATTGCTGAGGCTAGGACTTCTAGCACTATGTTGAATAGCAGTGGTGATAGTGGACAGCCCTGCCATGTTCCCGACCTTAGGGGAAAAGCTCTCAGTTTTTCCCCATTGAGAATGATATTCACTGTGGGTTTTTCATAGATGGCTTTTATGATATTGAGGTACGTACCCTTTATCCCTACACTGTGAAGAGTCTTGATCAGGAAAGGATGCTGTACTTTGTTAAATGCTTTTTCAGCGTCTATTGAGAGTATCTTACAGTTCTTGTTCTTTCATTAATGTACTCTATCACATTGATTGATTTGTGGATGTTGAACCAAATTTGGAGCCCAGGAATAAATCCTACTTGGTTGTGGTGAATAACTCTTTTTTTTTTTTAGATTTTTTTATTTATTTGACAGAGAGAAACACAGCTAGAGAGG
Source organism: Spilogale gracilis (assembly GCA_004023965.1). NCBI lineage: Eukaryota > Metazoa > Chordata > Mammalia > Carnivora > Mephitidae > Spilogale > Spilogale gracilis. The sequence goes on along the minus strand of PITA01008851.1, from coordinate 1,417 downwards.
GAACACAAGCAGGGGGAGTGAGAGAGGGAGAAGCAGGCCTCCTGCTGAGCAGGAAGCCCGATGTGGGGCTCGATCCCGGGTCTCCGGGATCATGACCTGGGCCGAAGGCAGTGGCTTAACCAACTGAGCCACCCAGGCGCTGCCGTGAATAACTCTTTTAATGTACTGTTGGATCCTATTGGCTAGTATTTTGGTGAGAATTTTTGCTTCCATGTTCATCAAGGATATTAATCTGTAATTCTCCTTTTTGATGGGTCTTTGTGTGGTTTTGGGATCAAGGTAATGCTGGCCTCATGAAATGAGTTGGGAAGTTTTCCTTCCATTTCTATTTTTTGGAACAGTTTCAGGAGAAGAGGTATTAATTCTTCTTTAAATGTTTGGTAGAGGGGCTCCTGGGTGGCTCAGTTGGTTAAGTGACTGCCTTCGGCTCAGGTCATGATCCTGGAGACCCGGGATCGAGACCCACATCGGGCTCCCTGCTCGGCAGGAAGCCTGCTTCTCTCTCTCTCACTCCTGCTGCTTGTGTTTCCTCTCTGGCTGTGTTTCTCTCTGTCAAATAAATAAAATCTTAAAAAAAAAATGTTTGGTAGAATTCCCCTGGAAAGCTATCTGGCCCTGGACTCTTGTTTGTTGGGAGATTTTTGATGACTTCTTCAATCTCCTTACTGGTTATATGGGTCTGTTCAGGTTGTCTATTACTTCCTGGTTCAGTTTTGTTAGTTTATACTTCTCTAGGAATGCATCCATTTCTTCCAGATTGTCAAATTTGTTGGTGTATAGTTGCTCATAATACGTTTTTCTAATTATTTGTATTTTTTTGGTGTTAGTTATGATCTCTCCTCTTTCATTCATGATTTTATTAATTTGGGTCCTTTCTCTTTCTTTTTGATAAGTCTGGCTAGGAGTTTATCAATCTTGTTAATTCTTTCAAAGAACCAGATCCTAGTTTCGTTGATTCGTTCTACTGTTCGTTTAGTTTCTATTTCGTTGATTTCTGCTCTGATCTTTATTATTTCTCTTCTCTTGCTGGGTTTAGGCTTCCTTTGCTGTTCTTTCTCCAGCTCCTTTAGGTGGAGGGTTAGGTTGTGTACTCGAGACCTTTCTTATTTCTTGAGAAAGGCTTGTATTGCTATATACTTTTCTCTCAGGACCATCTTTGCCGTGTCCTAAAGATTTTGGACAGTTATGTTTTCATTTTCATTTGTTTCCATGAATTTTTTAAATTCTTCTTTAATTTTCTGGTTAACCTATTCATTCTTTAGCCTCCATGTATTTGAGTTCTTTCCAACTTTGCTCTTGTGGTTAAGTTCTAGTTTCAAAGCATTGTGGTCTCAAAATATGTAGGGAATGATCCCAATCTTTTATACCAGTTGAGACCTGATTTGTGACCCAGGATGTGATCTATTCTTTTTTTTTT
>PITA01008850.1:0-81622 GCA_004023965.1 Spilogale gracilis | reverse complement strand
CTCCTCCTCCTCCTCCTCCTCCTCCTCCTCCTCCTCCTTCTTCTTCTCCTTCTCCTTCTCCTTCTTCTCCTTCTCCTTCTTCTTCTCTTCTTCTTCTTTTAAGATTTTATTTATTTTAGAGACAGAATACAAGCAGGGACAAGGGAGAGGGAGCAAGAGAACCTCAAGGAGACCCCCCCCCCGAGCGTGGAGCAGAACTCGGGGCTCAATCTCACAACCCTGGGATCACCACCTGAGCCGGAATCAAGAGCCGGATGCTCAACCAACTGAGCCACTTAGGAGCCCCGAGATGTTGTTTTCTTATCTGCGAAATGGGACTAATGTGTCACAATGTGTTTAGGCAGATTAAGATTTTTTTTTTTAAAGATTTTATTTATTTATTTGACAGAAAGAGAGATCACAAGTAGGCAGAGAGAGAGGAGGAAGCAGGCTCCCTGCTGGGCAGAGAGCCCGATGCGGGCTTCTATCCCAGGACCCTGAGATCATGACCTGAGCCGAAAGCAGAGGTTTTAACCCACTGAGCCACCCAGGCTCCCAGATTAAGATATTTTAATATAGTATATGTATTTATATATAAAGATATCTCAATGTATTACATATATAAAGTGTATCTAAAAGTATGTATAATATAATCACTCTACAATTGGTGATTGTTCTGCACCTTGTTTTTTTCTGCCTTAACAGTGTACTTGGACTATTCCATATTAGTCCATAAAGAGCCTCATCAATATTTTTTATGTTTGCCTGGTATTCCTTTGTAAGGATAGACCATAATTTATTTAACAGTTCTCTTCTGATGGACATTTAGGTTGTTTGCAATATTTTTCTATTATAAATAAGGCTGAGATAACAGTTTGTATATTCATCATCTCGTACGTATGCCTCTGTGGTTAGGGAGAGGCTGTACCTTTTCGTAGGCATTTCCTCTCCTTGTGCTGTCTCCCTGCTCAGGGCATTGCATTTGTCCTTGGGGGCCCAGCCCCAGTGCTGCCTCCCGAGGAAGTCCTCCCTGCCTTTCACCAGTGCCTGGCTGTCCCCTCACAAGTCTGTGTGACAGAATCCTGTTTCCCACATTGCAGTCATTTATTTGGACGTCAGTTTCCCTGTGAACTTCTTGATGACAAGGACTGTCTCCCCCTGAGATCAGAGACTGCAGATGTGCTCAGTCTGGTGCTTTGCACACAGTAGGGGCTTGATGACTTTGTGTTGCATAAATGAATAAATGAACTGCAGTCTCTGCCCTCAGGGAACTTATGGTCCAATGAAGGAGATAAACTCATGCACAAGGATAATTGTAATTATAATGCAAGGCAGAAAGCATTAAATGCCACCAGAGGTACAGATGAGATATTCTATTCAGTGGTCCTCAGCCATGACTACAAATGAGAGTCACCTGGGAGCTTTTTAAAAGCACTACGCCTGGGCCCTGTCCTCAGAGAGTCTGGTTTATTGGAGCCCAGCAACTGGTAATTTAGAGAGCTCTCCAAGTGATTCTACTGGTAGCCAGGGTGAGGACCACCATGGAGTTGCTCTAGCCAGTGAATCTCCCGGGGACATTGCTAACGTGGAAATTCTGATTCAGCAGATCTGGGTGGGGCCTGAGGCTCTACACTTCCAACAAGGGCCAGGTGATGCCCAGGTTGCTGCTCCGAGGACCATACTCTGAGTAAGAGTGTGCATTAGCCTCCCTCTTCCTGGGCTGGTCTCCAGGCCCCTTGAGGCAGTGTCCTGGAGAACTCAGGTACTGTAACAGAATACTGCAGACAGGGGGTGTTAAACAATAGACACTTATTTCTCACAGCTCTGGAGGTGGGAAGTTCAAGTTCACAGTGCCAGCATGGTGGAGTACTTGGTGAGGGACCTCTTCCTGGTTATTCCCTCACATGGCATTTCTTGATGCATGGTTGTTGAAAGAGCTGAGAGAGAGAGACAGAGATAGAGACAGAGAGGCATGGAGCAAGGAAGAGTTCTAATATCTCTTCTTCCCGGGTAACCAAATCCACCATGAGGGTTCCACTCTCATGACCTCATCTAAACTTAATTACCCCCCAAGGGCCCCACCTCCAAATACCATCACATTGGGGATTAGGGCTTCGGCATATGAATTTGGGGGATAAGAACTTTCAGTCCACAGTAGGCAGAATCTCTGGGGTTTGGAACTTAGATATTGGTATTTTTAAAAGCTTCCAGATGGTTCCAATGTGAATGATGAAGTTCTTTCTAGCTCTGCGGAAAGACACATTTCCTAGAAGACATGTCACTTTTGGAAAGGAGGAAGAGGACATTTCAGGGTAGGGAACCTGCTGAAATGACCTCTAATTACTCTTTTAACTTGAATAGTCTATGAAAACCATAGTTAGAGTAGAGGACAGGAGTCCGGGGCTGGCGTTCCAGTTCCGACAGGAATCACTCCCATGCCCTCAGGGAATTCATTCCTTCATTCATGCACTCACACAAATGTTTGCTGAATGCCAAATGTTGTGCTAGGTTCTGGAGAAATAGCAACGAACAAGGCGGGACTGGAACAATCCTCTCGTGGAGCTCAGTGGATAGCGGGGAATTCAAGCAATTCAACTGGTAATTACCATAGAGCATGATTAATGTTATGATAGGGAAAGCACAGAACCATGCCCCAGGTTCCTGGCTGATCAGATAGCTAGAGATAATGAGGCCTTCCGTTTCTACTTCATGGGGTGTGATCAGTATCAAATGGGACAATGGGATTGGGAAAGCTTGCAAAATTGTATAAGGTTTGAAGGAACATGACAGCTGGGAGCTCAGAGTGCATGTCTGATGGGACTGAACCGCCTGACAGGCACACACACCAACACGGCCTCAGCGAGCAGCACCTGCTTTTCTGGATTGCTGTGGGTTTTTGTCAGGCAAGCTGGCTTTGACCCCAGCACTCTCCATGGCCACCAATACCCACGCAGGCACTTAGTGGAGTGTGGTTTTCAATGGGGCTGGTTTTATATAGAATCTGCATTTATCACAGCCCTCAAGATGACAGAGCTTCTGGAAGGGGTGGGCAGAGTGACCCTGGAGGAGGAGTGGAGAGGGGCTCTGTCTCTGGGTCAGCCGGAGCTGCGGTCAGCAGAAGGAGCCGCTGAAATCCCAGGTGGTCCTGGGCCCAACATGCCATGTGAAATGGCACACAGACGACAGCCTTAATGTGCAGGTGAAAGGATGAGCTCTTTCATTTGCCTTCATCTTTCAAAGCATCTGACATCCCTCACAGCTAGAAAGCCTCACTGGAGATCATGAGGTGCTGTGGGAAATGGAATGAGAAAAAATGTAGTCTTCCTCAGGGGGTCTTTTGGCTGCATAGTCTCTGTTATTCCCGATTTAGACAACTTAACTGGACTATGGCATTAGTCTTCCCACCGTGGGTATTTCTCATCCATTCTCTGCTGTCACCTTCTCAATCTAGAACCCCATCCCTTCAGCTCTGACTCCTACAAGGAACCTTCTGACCTGTGCACCTGCCTCCAGGATCAACCCTCCCATTGGCCTTACCTGGGGTGGACAGGCTGTTTCTAAAGTACACACTCTTAATTCCACTCATCTGGGTAGTTCCTTATTTCCTACCATGTCGAGGCCAGACTGCTCTGCTTGCTTCTGAAACCCTCCACTATCTCTTCTCCCTTAAACCTAGCTCCAAATGCCTGACAAAATACATCCCTGGTTTAGACCATCAGTACATTCGTTTTCCCATCCACCCTCTCTATGTTCAGTTACACACATGTGCACACACAATCACAAACAGTCTGGCACACAATCACTCATGCCACGCCTATACTTGGAGGTGAGAATGTCATTGCCTCCCTCAGAATGCTTTACTTTCCCATCTCCTTATCTAAATTTTATTCATTCTTTAAGGAGCATTTTCTTCTCACCATGCACAGATTGACCATGCTTAGATTGCCCACATAAGGTAGAGTATCACTTGTTCATTGTCTGTGTCACATGTCCTAATTCATTCTTCCCAGCAGGCTGTGCATGCTTTGAGTGCAGAAGGCATGCTAGGCATCTTGGGCTCTGCTTCCATTAGCGTAGCACTGGACATACAGGAGGCTCAATGAATTGACTGATTAGTAAATTCCTATTAACAAACCAATGAAATCAGCCAGAGGGACCAGTATTCCAAGTGGTATACAGGGAAGACAGAAACCCAGATGGGGAAAAGAGAACACCTATCCAAGGCAAGCAATAGCAGGGTGAGACAGGCTCCTAACTTGTTATTAAAGTGAGAAGAAAAATTAACCCATTTAGCAGGCATTTAATGAACACCTACTACATAGTCTGCATAAATGAGAGATTCCCCTGTTCCAGAGGATACAGGCTTAGCCTCAGAGGGAAACTCAAGGCTTAGCCAGAGAGGAAAACCCACATGTAGCCAAGTATATTACACTGTGATACCCTCATAATATGACCGAGGGCTATATGGGCATCAAGCAGCAAACACAATAAATCATCCTCACTTTGTTGGCCTTGGTTATTGATTAGGTCAAACAGGTCACCAGCAGGAGCAGGTGGTCTATGTCAGAAATTAGGGAGTTGGAAGTAGGAAGAGGACACAAGGGACATGACATTATAGGAGATGACACAGTGTCACAGAAAGGGCATGGAATCAGCAAGACTTGGGTTTAAACTCCAGCTCCAACTCAGCAAGTGTCATTCTCCTCATATAGACAAGGGAGATAATATCTATTTTCCAGATAGTGAGGAAAGGAGAGGTGATGCAGGCAAAGCACTTAGCACAGTTCTTGATATACAGTGAAAGCTCTTGGATTTGATCTGCCATCTGAAGACAAAGCCTAATGACGCTGGAGCCGGAAAGCTTGAGTCTAGTTTTTCAGCCTCAGGGACAGCACCAAGGGAAGACAGTCACCTATTGGTTAAATTTGGGTTTGGTTCAGAAAAATAATAGTAATTAGCAATTATATGGCATTTCTGTGCTAAAAACCTTACATACATTAATTTTATTATCCTCATGACAAATATAGATAAAGATATTGCTTTCAGGGGCGCCTGGGCAGCTCAGTTGGTCAGGCAACTGCCTTTGGCTCAGGTCATGATCCAGGAGACCCGGGATCGAGCCCCGCATTGGACTTCCTGCTTGGCCAGAGCCTGCTTCTCCCTCTCTCATTCCCCCTGCTTGTGTTCCCTCTCTGGCTGTGTTTCTCTCTGTCAAATAAATAAATAAAATCTTTAAAAAATGTTTTTTAAAAAATATTGCTTTCATTCTCATTTTAACACATGAAGAAACCAAGGCACAATAGTTAATTGTCCAAAGTCACACAGATAGTAAATGACCTCAGACAGATTGGCTTCATAACTCCTGCTCTTTGCCACGAGGCTATGCTATGTCAGGATTTCAAGATTATGGGCTCTGAGAGACGCTAGGTGAGAGAGAGAGGACTTTCATGACTTCACAGCTTGTTCTCTAGAGCTCCTCTTTATTTGGTTTGGCCCTAGAGGCAGAACCTCAGACAAGTAGCATTCTGTTCCTACCACTACCACCCCAGAATATCTGTGCATAATTCTCCCCACCCTTTTCCCCCAGGTTTCTGTTCTTACGTATTCCTCCCCACCTTCATGCAGTCTCCCATCTTTTCCCTAAATGCTAAGGCTAAAAGAGGAAGGGAAGAGGAAACAAGAGGAAGAGAGAGGGGAGAGGGAGAGAGAAAGAGAAAGAGAGAGGGAAAGAGGGAGAGGGAGAGAGAAAGAGGAAGAGAGGGACGGGGAGAGGGAAGGAGAGAGAAGAAAGAGAGAGACAGAAAGAAAGAGAGACAGAGACTGAGGAAGAGTGATCAAGAGGTGAACGTTCTGGTGATAGGAAAACAGTTATGTTAGGAGTGATAAGGAAGCCGAAGAAAAGAGTAGGGGGAAAATGTGTGGGAAAGAAAAGGGAGAAATGAATTGGAAGGAAGCAAACATAGAAAGTGTAAGGAAAAAGATAGGAGGTGAGCTATCAATGGAAAGAAATAAGTGGGGAGAAATATATGAGTAGAAGAAGAGAGTATAAAAACTCTTGAAGAGACACATGGTGAAATGGAGAGAGGGAGCATGAGGAAGGGGAAACTGGGGAACTGGGCAAGAAAAGATGCCAAAGAAGGTCCAAGTTTCTTGAGGCAGCAAGCTGACAACATTTCTGTCCCAAATGAAGCTGAAATATTGCCCCTAGCTTGCTCTCTCCTTGCCTCAGGTCTTGAAGTCCTACAAGGTCAGGGGGAAGAGTGGGAAACAGTTAGCCTACTACAGAATTGTGAATTCCCCTAAGTTCAAAGGAGTCTCCAGTCCTCCTTTCTGTGGTTAGGTACGTCCTTCTCTGCTCGGCCATACCCACTTTTTTTCACCCTCCATTAGGTGAGTCGATGACTTTCATAAGCAGGACTGCCCTGTGGAGGAGGGAAATGTAGAACACTGATGACTCTTTATCTGAAGATTGTTTTCGTGGGTCATGAGGTGAGGAGTATGCATGGTATCATCGAAGTCCTCACTTCTTTTAAACTAGCTGCAACAAATTCTGTGGCTATTGAGTATCAGGGAGCATTTGTGGGATGTTATAGGTGCTTGACATCGTGCCAAGTGCTTTTACATGCAGGGTCTTGTGTAATCCTCACAAAGACCCTGAGAAGTAGGCATTATTAATCCCAACTTTGCAGATAAGAAGCTGAGGCTGAGAGAGGTTAAATAACTTATGCAAGACCATGCAGCTAGTTAAGTGGTAAAGCAGGGAACCTATTTATTCAGTCTCCAAGGCCTGCATTCTTTCTATAATGAGTTGAAATCATGTTATAATATTGTTTTCAAAAGGGGAGGATACCTTTTGCCATGAAATTGGAAGCTTGAAGGTAAAGTGGCTGAGATTAGAATGGCCTTGCCTATGAGAAATGCCTCATTGTCTTAATGGAGGTAGAAATATCCCTGGCCCTGCTTTCTTGTGTGACACTTTGGGGCCCTGGACAAGTGCCCCTGTTTTGTGCCTTAGTTGCCTTCCTTCCCCCACCGCATGCTGAAAGGAACGTTCAACAGGTTTATAGAACATCGATGTCTAACCTATGCTGAGCTCAATAAGAGTTTGTTTCCCAGACTAAACATTCAGATTGGCCCCTACCTTTATGCTCTCTTTCATGACTCATCCTTTGAGTACCCTCCCTAAGTACCCTAGAATAATATTTTAGATTTGGCAATGCACCGACATTGTACACTCATAACATAAACAACAATGGTCTGTCACCAAGAGAAAAAGTCACAGTGAAGTGTACTTTGCAAGACCACCGGCCTTGGGCAAAGCACAACAGTCAGAAGTGGTCTTTCCTTGAGGGCTACCGATTACTCTTGTGCAGGTTGCGAGCTACACAAAGTTATCAGACCCAGAAGGTCTGGGTGAGTTTTGAGACCCAGCCTGGACTCTGTTCTCCAGTCTATGTATTCCGGCATGGGGTGTCAGCCCTGAGAAAGAGGCATCTATTGTTAATTGCTCTGCCCACAGGAGGGTCCCTTTTGTACTCCACCATGTAGGGCAGAAAATTTTTCTATTTTTCACAAAGGCCCCCAACAATGTTTTAACTCTAGCCTTGTCCTTTTTCTCTTCCTCTTCATTTTCAAAGTTCGTTTCACAGACTTTAATTTCCAGAAATAGTTCTAGCCATGACAAAGCAACTGGCTTTGGATTTACCTTACCACAAAAAGCAACCACGAAACAGGACAAAATGTATGAGGCAACTCTTCAGAAATCGGGCAAATCAAACAGGATTATGAATTTTGAGAAAAGGAAAACACAAAATGGGGGCCCCAGGGTTTGCCTTGATTTTCTGCCTTGCATCACTTTTTGGTACGGGAGGTGGAGCCTATGAGAAGTGTGACAGTGTTGGTCTCACGGAGCTGAGAAGGAAGAGATTGGAATTTGGAGTCACTGAAATATCTGAAATTTGCAGCGAAGGTTATCAGAGGCGAGGAGGCTGAATTGGAATATGTGTGGCAGAAGTCTACCACAGGGTTTTGCTCAGGTTTTTAACTGAGGTCTGTGTTGCACATGCAAGATGAAATGCTACAGCATAGTCCTGTTAGGGAGTTGCTGCTAAAGAAAGTTGAATGGAGGCACCCATCACTGGGTTTATGCAGAGCTGGGAGAGACTAAAAGTTCATTTTAAACCAAAGTGGAGACAGCACACTAAGAACATTGAGTCATGCTTTAGAAGGAAGGAACATACTCTTTAGTAAGGTCAATACTCTAAGACTAAGGTCAAAATAGAAATAGATCTATTTGAAAAGCATAATAAGCCTGACAATATCAGGAAGATTCACCAGTTTAACTGACTGTGGGAACCCTTAGAAGAGGAAAACATAATCCAAGATACTCTATAATGTAGTATCATGACGTTCAGCATACAACAAAAATCATAAAACATTCAAAGAAGCAAAAAAATGTGACCCATAATTAAAAGAAAGAGCAGTCAATAAAAACACACCTTCAAGTGACCCAGATGTTATAATTACCAGACAACTCTTTAAAATAGCTATAATCACTTTAGTCAAGGACTTAACAGAAAATACAGATATAATAAGCAAATTGGGAATACCAACAGGGCAAAAAATTATTTTTAAAGAACAAATGGAAACTCTATAACTGTAAAGAATAATATCTGGAATAAAATGTTCATTTTAGATTAGATACTTTAAATAGAAAAATTTCAGTGAAATTGAAGATGAGTGAATAGTAATTAGCTTAACTGGTAAAAGATAAGGAAAACGAACCTCAGTGGCCTATGGGACAATACTAAGAAATTTAAAATAAATGTCATTAGAATTCTGGGAGGACAAATGAGAGAATGAAGAAGAAAATTTATATGAATAAATCCTAATTGAAAACTGGTCCATTTAGTAAACACACCCATCTACAAGAAGCTCGAAGACTCACAAATGACAAAAATTAAGAAAACCCACCCATAGCTAAGCCCCTTATAATCAAACTGCTGAAAATCAAAGATAAAGAAAAAACACTGAAAGCAGCCAGAGGAGGAAAATACATTACATCTAAGGCAACAATGATAACTATTAGATTTGTCTTCTTAACAGAAAGGCAACAGAAGCCAGAAGATAATGGAATATCTCTAAAGAACTGAAAGAAAAAAAGCTGAACAAACACTGGGCAAGAGGCCATATGTAATTTTTTAATTTGACTTTTTTATTGTAGTAAGATATATATATAACATAAAACTTACCATTTAGCTATTTTACATTTGAGTGTGCAGTTCTGTAGCATTAAGTACACATTGTTGTACAACCATCACTATTCATCTCTAGAACTTTTTCATCTTTCCACACTGAAACTATACCCATTAAAAGTAGGTCTCTATCTCCCCTCCCATAATTGCAAATATTTGCAAGTATTTTTTTCTCATTGCATGGATTAACTTTTTTCTCTGTTGTTAGTGTCCTTTGATGCACAAAGGTTTTTAATTTTGATAAAGTCCACTTTATCTCTTTTTGTTGCTGCTGTCTGTGCATTTGGTGTTTTGGCCAAGGAATCATTACCAAATCCAATTTCATGAAGCTTTCCTCTGCATTTCCTTTCAAGAGTTTTATAGTTTTAATCTTACAGTAGGTCTTTGATTCATTTTGAGTTAATAGGTATGTATATTATCAGATAAGTGCCTTCACTCTTTTGCATGTGAACATCTAGTTTTCAGCAACATTTGTTAAAAAGACTGTCCTTTCCCCCACTGAGAGATCTTGGTACACTTGTCAAGAAATGCTTGATTATATATATGAGGGTTTATTTCTGGGCTCTCTGTTTCATTCTTTATGCCAACATCACACTGTTTTCATTACTATAACTTTGGAGTAAAATTTGAATCAGGAAATGTGAGTTCTCAAATTTTGTTCTTCTTTTTCAAGATTGTTTCAGCTATTTGTATGATGTGAGCTGTGGGGTTTTTCTATATGACCTTTATTAAGTTGAGATATTTTCCTTCTACTCATAGTTTGTTGAGTGTTTTTACCATAAAATGGTGTTGGATATCGTCAAATGCTTTCTCTGCATTAATTGAGATAATCGTGTTTTCTTTACCTTTACTCTATTCATGTGGCACGTTGCATTGATTAATGTTCATATGTCAAACCATCCTTGCATCCCAGGAATAATCTCCAATTGGTCACAGTGTATAATCCTTTGACTACACTGCTGAAATCAATTTCTTTTTTTTTTTAATATTTTATTTTTTTGACAGAGAGGAACACAGCCAGAGAGGGAACACAGGCAGGGGGACTGAGAGAGGGAGAAGCAGGCTTCCCGCCGAGCAGGGAGCCCGATGTGGGACTCGATCCCGGGTCTCCGGGATCATGACCTGACCCGAAGGCAGTCGCCCAACCAACTGAGCCACCCAGGCGCCCCTGAAATCAATTTCTTAACATTTTATTGAGAATTTTTACATCAATTTTTATAAGGGATATTGGTCTGTAGTTTTATTAGAGTGTCTTTGGACAAGGAACCTTATACTCAAGCAAAATACTCTTTAAAAATAAAAATGAGATAAACAAGTGGTAAGATTATCCATTGCCAAAATACTTGCGGTACATCAAATTTTAGTAAATTCTTTAGATTGAAGGGAAGTAATGTCAGATGAAAACTAAAATCTACGGGAAGAAATAAAAGCATTGGAAATGGTAAAAATGTAAATAAATACAAAACCCTATCATCTTATTTTTCTTAATTTCTTTAAGCAAGTTGAAAGCAAAAATAATAACTCTATTGTGGGATTTTTACCACATATAATAACAAATATTTGACCCAATAGCATAAAAATAGGGTATAAATGGAAATACGTATCTCTAAGAGTTATATATTTTGCCTGAAATGGTACTCAGTACACTGTAACATAGGATATACACTATAAGCCTTAGAGGAATCACTGAAAGCAATGTAAAGGGGTACAGCTTAAAAGGCAATATAGGAAATAAGTTGAAATGCTAAAAAATATTTGATTAGCATAAAAGAAGGCAAGAAAGTAGTAGCAGAAGAACAGAACAGACTTAAACTCAACTACATTAGTAATTACATTACATATAAATAGTTTTACCTCCAATAGCAATGCAGACATTCTTAGACCAGATGTTTAAAAGACCCAATTCTATAATATCTACAAAAGCCTTTATATTTTAAATATAAAGACACAGATACAGTGAAAGCAGAAGATTACAAGATTATATAATTGAAATGTAAGCAAAAGAAAGCTGGTGTGTGGCTATTTTAAAATCAGATAAAGTAAATTAAAGAAGAATTAGCTATCAATGAAGAGAGACTTTCCTAATGATTTTAAAAAGAGGCTAATCCAGCAGTCAAATACAGTGTCTGTACTTAATAGTAGAACTTTCATATATATGAAGCAAAAGTCAGTGGAAATAAAAGGAGAAATATTCAAACCAACCATCGTATTAAGAGATTTTAACAGCCTCCCCTCAGCACTTAACAGAACAGGTAGACAAATGAATCAGCAAGAAAATAAGATTTGAACACTAGTAACCAACTCGGCCAAACTGACATTGACTGAGCACTCATCCAAATGATGATAAAATACTCATTCTTTTTATGTGCATGGAGAACACCGACCAAGATAGATCTCACTCTGACCATAAAATGAGTAGCAAAAACTTTCGGAATGTTGGTTTTACATGTGTTTTCTCACTGAAAGGAAATTATATCTGAAATCACTAGAAATAAGATCTCTAGCAATGTTCTAGCAAGGTATTTGAAAATCAAACTATGTATTTCTAACAATCCATGAGTGAAAGAAGAAATCACAGCAAAATTAGAAAACATTTCATAGGGAACAGTAACAAAGATCACAGCATCTCAAAATGTGTGGGAGATAGCTGAAGAGGTGCTTAGAGGAAAATTTACACATTTTAAATACTTATATTAGAAAAGAAAGAAAAATCAAGAATGAATTTTCCACCTTAAGGACATAAAAGAAAGTAAATAAGTACAAGAACAGAAAACAATGAAATCTAAAACAAACAACATAGAACAGTATTAAACCCTAAAGTTGGTTCTTTGAGAAGATTAATAAAATTGATAAGCCCTCATAAAGTTGATCAAGAGAAAGGAGAAGACATAAGGTACCAACAACAGGAATGAAAAAGGAGATATCACCGCAGATTGGACAAATATTAAAAGAGAAATGAGAAAATATTACTGGCAAGTTTATGCCAATAAATTAAACAACTTGGAAGAAGACGAGTTGCTTGGAAAAGGCTTAAAACAATGACGCAAGATGGAAGAGCATTTCTGTGTAGCCCTGTATCTATCAAATAAATGGAATTTGTTTTCAAAATCCTTTCCAGGGGAAAAAAAACCCCAGAAGCAGGCAAATTCACAGGTCACTTCAAGCAAACACTTAGGAAATGGTGTCAATCTTACACAAACTCTTTCAGAAAGTCGGGGAATAGGCTTCACTTTCCAATTTATTTTCTGACGCCAGTATTACTCTGCATTGCCCAAACTAGACAGAGCTACTAGAAGAAAAGAAAACTGCAGATCAGCATCGCTCATGAACATACATACAGAAATCTTTAAGAATAGTTTAGCAGGTTGAATCTGACTTTATGTATAAAATAGTATACCAATACCAAGTGGAACTGAAACTCAAGGATTACAAAAAATTTAACATTTTAAAACCCATCAATGTCATTTGTTACTTTAACAGGAGTAAAAGGAAAATGAACATTTGATTATCTCAAATGCAGAAAAAAATGGATAATATTCAACATCCATTCAGGTTAAAACCTCAATGAACTTGGAATAAAAGGGAACTTTCCATCTAATGAAGAGTTCTTCAAAACTCCTACAGCTAACATCATTCTTTACTGGGGAAAAAGTGAAGACATTCCCTGCCCACCCTAACTAGGAACAAAACAAGCATGTCTACTCTCAATATACGTAGTCAATATTTTACTAGTGGTCATAACAAGTACAATAGACAAGCTGATGATATGAAAATATTTAATGGTTGAAAAGGAAGAAGTAAATTGATCTTTACTAGCAGACAACAAGACTCTGTTCTGTTTTCAAGGACTAAGAGAATCAATATTGTTAAGATATCAGTTCTCCTCAAATTAATATGTGGATTCAAAGCTATCTAATCAAATTCCCATCAAGTTCTCCTGTAGAAATGGACAAGTTGGTTAAAAAACTTATAAGGAAATGCAAAGAACCTAGTATAGCCAAAAGAATCTTGCAAATAAAGCTGAGGAATACAGGTGGAAGACTTACTCCAATCAACTTCAAGACTTGCCATAAAACTACAGTATCAAGACAATGTAGTACGGACGCTAGAATATACTACAAAAGATAAAAAATCAATGAAAGAGAAAGAAGTATCCAGATTCAAACCCAGTTATATAAAATCAGTTGATTTTCAGTAAAGACACCAAGCAATTTAATGAATGGGAAGAAAAGATTTTTTTTGACAAAACAACAGAGACTTTGGACACAGAAACAAACTGAGGGACTTTGAGGGAGGGGGGTGGAGGGATAGGAGGCCTGGTGGTGGGTACTGGGGACACCTAAAGCGTGGAGCACTGGGTGTGAGGAATGGGGAATGAATCTTGGAACACTAAAAAAAAAATTTAAGTAACAATAAAAAATAAAAAATAAAATACTGTTGGGGGAAGAAACCAAAGTAAAATATATTTTAAAAAAAACCTTACCCTTCCCTTTTCACACCGTATTTGAAAGTAATGTTAATGAGGTTGCTTATAGACTGAAAAATCAAAACAAACAGTAAAATATTTCTTGGAAAAAACAAAGTGAAACAACAACCAACAAAAGCAGCAAAATTCTTTTCTTTTTTAATAATAATTTATTTTATTTTTTTCAGTGTTCCAAGAAAGAAAACAGCAAAATTTTGACACCTGGATGTAGACAGAGTTTTTGGAGGACACAAGCAGCACTATCCATAAAAGAAAAAAGTGGATAAAATCGGATTTCATCAAAATTAGTGACTCCTGCTGATCAAGAGATGCTGTCAAGAAAATGTAGCGAACTGTGGATTGGGAGAACGATGCCACCACACGCTCTCTGACAATTCTCTCGCATCCAGAATATGAAAATGACTCCTATATATCAAGATTAAAGACATAAGTATTTCAGTTAAACTGGAAAATACTTGGATAAACAGTTTATTTATTTATTTGTTTGTTTGTTTATTTAAAGGTTTTATTTATTTACTTGACAGAGAGAGATCACAAGCAGGCAGAGAGGCAGGCAGAGAGAGAGAGGAGGAAGCAGGTTCCCTGCCGAGCAGAGAGCCCGATGTGGGCCTCGATCCCAGGACCCTGAGATCACGACCTGAGCAAAAGGCAGAGGCCTTAACCCACTTGAGCCCCCCAGGTGCCCAGGATAGACACTTTATGAAAGTGTGGGATGTACAGGGTTCAAATCTAGATCTTTTTTTTTCTCAAGGCCCATGTCCTTAAATACTTCGTTCTTTGCTTGGAACTGGGCAGAACTTTGAACAAAGTCCGGTACCGGGGTGGCTCAGTCAGTTAAGCATCTGCTTTTGGCTCAGGTCATGATCCCAGAGTCCTGGGATTAAGCCCTGTGTGGGCTCCCTGCTCAGGGGAGAGCCTACTTCTCTCCCTCTGCCTCTCCCCCTGCTCATGCTCTTTCTCTCTCTCTCTCTCTCTGGCAAAAATAAAAATAAAGAAAATCTTCAAAAAAAAAAAAAAAGAAGGAAAATCGAACAAAATCTAGCACCCATCATTCCATCCATCCACTCGCCTACATGTCCATCCATATCCAATCAACATTCAAATACCACTGGTGAGGTCCATTTCCTGCCCTCAATTTGGAAGCAGGAGTGGAGGGATCCGTAAGTGGAGTCCCAGGGCTGCCTGCTAGAATAAGGCAGGCCGGGGTGACGGGGGGGTGGCGGCGCTGAGAGGGCGCTGAGGAAGGCCCACACCTAGCCGGTCATTGCTGGGAAGCTTCCAGAAGAGGCGTTCCCCTTGAGATTGTTCCCCTCCCTCGTCTTGGGTCCCCATCACTTGAGGGCTACGCACAGTGATCTCCCCAGAGGAGGGAACTGTCACACAAGTTCTGGGTGGGAAGGTGGACCACACGGACAAACCTGGTCTGCTCTCCTCTTTCTCCCTCTACTTCCCATTCCCTTATCATGGACCAGCCAATGTGTATTCATTGGAGGACATTGCCTTTCCTTTCCAGCGAACTAGGAGGGGAAGGGCTAAGAAAGTCATCCCAGAGATATGCCTCAATCCATCAGTCTCTCTACCTCTCCTGCCTGCTCTGTGCACAGCTGAGCTGTGTGGGAGATACAGAGGGAAGCACGGCCCCCCACCCCAAGATCCTCTATTCCGGCACAGGCATGTGCTCCTGAACGCTCTTTAGGAGGAAGAGTGTTGGGGTAAGAATCAGTCAAAACAAACAGAGAGGAAGGGGGTTTCGAGGGAGGCAGATGGAGCTTGGAGGGCGTCCTGGAGGAGGTGAGTCTTGAAGAATGGGGAGAATGTGGATGGGAGGATGTGGATGGGAGGATGTGGAGGGGAGGAGGGTCATGGGGGCATTCTGGGTAATAATAATGTCACAGATTGTTGCATATCATGACAAATAACAAATTATTACTAACATCTGTGGAGCACTTCTGATTTTTTTCCCTCGTCATTGATGCAGGTAGGTGTCCTACATGATCCCCATATTACCATGCCCAGAGTCCAAGTCCAAGGCGACATCTCCTGTAGCTCCCTGGCGCTGGTCTCGTTCCTCAGTGTAAATCGGTAAATTTGCTGACCTGTTGGGCAGCGTCCATTCATTTGAAACTACAAAGGAGAGCATGCGGGTTGGACAGGCTGGTGGAGAAGGACAGCCATCTCTCTGGCGTCCGCTGGTACCAGGCTTGCAAAATACCTAGCAGGGCTGACCCACTGTCTGTAACCTTCCTGGGGGGCAAAACTCGCACGGATGAAGCACTCAACCTCCTGGCATGAGTCCCCGTAGCATGTTGATGTGATAAAATCCTAAACAGGAGGCAAGGGCCTTAGGAGTGTCATGGATTAGCAGACAGGTGGGGTTCCGGCCCTCTGCCCTGCTTCAACCAAATCTGTTTCAGATATAAGGAACTTCAGGTAAGATTTCATTCAAACGTACCCTATTGTTTAAGAAAATATTGCTGCTAGAGTTCATGTTAAGCATTGGTGTAGATCAGTGCTACTGGCTGCAGGGCTCCAGCAGGTGCTGAAGGAATTGGGGGACTGAGAACACGGCTCCATGGGGGAGCTGTCACTGCAGATGGTGCCCCAGAGGACAGGGGCCCCGCTTAGGTGAGTCAGCCACTCAATTCATGTCCAGCTCAAGGAGTTCCATCTCCCATCAGGAATGCTGCATGCTCAACCCCAGAATAAAAATCCTAACTGAATGATCATCTGGAGGCACCTTCCCCTGGGATGGTCCTGGGGCCCAGGAGCTAGGCTTTGGGGAAAGCTTGTAAACCGGTCACTGAACTGTAGGTCTCACCTGCTTCTCAGGAAGGGAGCCAAGATAAGAGGGCGTGGTTGGAGGGCCAGCCTCGATCAAGACGGAAATCCCCCTGCTCTGGAGGTAAGGGCTCCTTAGTCAGGAACCCCCCTGCCCAAGTGGAGCCCTGGTCCCTGCTTCCCCCAACGGGGCTGTCGGAAGCACCTGCTGCCTCACACCCTGTCACTTGTCAACTTCAGAGCAATCAGTCTGCTACTTAACACTTAACAGGCAAAGCACTCCAGCGGCTGCGTCAGATTTGTCTTTGTTAGCGCTAGCAGGAGGTGGGTGTGGAGGTCTCACTGTGCCGGGCGCCCCCCGCTGCTGCACCTGGGGCCAAGGCGCAATCACTCAGGCCCTCGGCAATCACCAGCCAGATTCCCACCTGGCAAGGCCGGCAGCTCCGAGGAGCCAGCGCTCCAGGGAACCTCTGGGGAGAAACCCCTGCTGCTGGTTCCCCACGTGCGGGTCGTGGGCACACATAGAGATGAGCGAGTTCCTGTAACAGACACTGGCTGTGCTCAGAGCCGGGGACGCAGTGGGCAAAGGATGGTGACTTGCTCTCACCGCCTAGTGGACAAGAGGTAGCCCCATCCGCAGACTATTTCCAGCAATGGTCGAGGTGCTGGGATAGAGGTGGGGTACTCAGTCTTGCTACGGAGGAGGCCTCATCTCCCCCTGCCTGCGGTGGTCAGGAAAGGCGTCTGGGATTGGGGTATGTGGGGGTAACCCATGCCATCGAAGGGCAGGAGGTGGGCACCAAGGCTGCAGAGGGATGCTAGCTAAGGAAGCACACTGTGCAAAGGCCCAGGGGTGAGGAAGAGCAGGCTGAGCTGGGGCACGTGCGGGTGGACCGGCCTGACTGGACTATTACCAGGTGTGTCGTGTAGCCATTATTGAGCTCAGTACCTACTTCCCTCTTCTCTCTTATGGCTCACCCACGCTTCCTTTGCCATCCGTCCGATGATGTGATATTTATGTAGCATCCGTCCTTCCATCTCTAGAGGTCTTCATGTCACATTGCAAAGCAGAGCTGTCTCCACAGAATTCTCTGAGTTCACACGGGGCCTGACGCTTCACTGTTAGGGATGTGCTCCTGCCTCAGCATTTTTCTTAAAGAGAGAGTTTGGCAGCAGGGAGGGGCAGAAGGAGAAGGAGAGAAAAAAAAAAAATGCCAAGCACATTCCATACTCAACACAGAGCCGGACATGAGGCTCGATCTCATGACCCTGAGATTACGACCTGAGCTGAAATCAAGAGTTGGACACCTAACTGACTGAGCCACTCAGGCACCCCGACTCTCAGCATGTTAACAAGCACACAGCACAGGGAAAGGCAAGAGAAGTCACAAGCATTGCAGGTGTGTGATTGTTAGTAAGTTACAGATCGCTTTCACCGTCAGATCCTGGGACTGGATATGGGAAGCACAGGGGAGGCCCTGGGACCAACTCCAGAGGGCCGGGCCTACTACTGAGGATTTGCTATTGATATGGCCATGACCTTGGGATTAGCCTTCTCCTAACTGTAAGCTTCGTGGAGCCAGAAGGGGGTCTGTCTGTCTATCTATTACAGTTATGGTCCATAGTACAAGCTCAATAAGTGCTTTAAGATGAATGAATGTATGGGGAGCCTTGGGCAAGCTGGTGAGCTCCTCTGTGCCAGGCTTGTCACCTTGCCGGGACACACACAGGGCCTGAGCCTCACTGACAGATCACATGCATTCATGCAGGTCCTGCCTTGAAGAAGAGTTTAACCACTTACAGGCTGCATGGTGTAGGCAGGATCTGCAAACTCTCTGGGGCTCAGTTTTTTCAGCTATAAAATGGGTCCAATGGTGTGTGTCTGTGGGATCAAATGGTATTGTGGCACACCACCTTAACCACAGTGATTGTTAGTACATTTTTTACGTGGATATAAGATGAAACAAATGGGAGGAACTTTGGTTTTTCTCAAGGAGGAGGAAAAATTTCGGAAAATACTAGACACTTTTAAGTTTGTGACCTAGCTCCATTCGGAGTAGCTCCCTTAGCATGCTGGAAAAATCTGTTTTCTATTTAAAGAGCATTTCCTTAATAGCCCTGGTGCAAAATATTTCTAGGATAGTGTCTAGAATCTCACCATTAGAGATTTACTTTTTAGGCAACACCCTTAAGAAAGGTGTTTCCGTCTGATACAAGTGTCCTTCCTGGAGGGTTGTATATTGGGGACTAGAAGCTAACAATGGGGTGTGTGGGTGTGTTGTAAGAGGCAGAGGAAGAGGCGAGGGAAATAGAGCCAAAAGTCAGCTAGAAGAACAGCATCCTATGAGAATGGGTTCATCCCATCATTTAAAGGCATCGTCTTGATGATCAAAGCAGATCAAGTGGTTTAAACACGCCCCCTCCTGACATAATGGCCATTGTCTCAATATTCAATTAGCCGGGTGGTCTGAATTCCATTCTGCTTACTAGAATCCTGGTGAAGAGGCATGAGAATTAGGATGCCTGGAACACCCCAGTCCCCCACATAGAGATTCTGACTTAATGTCCTGAGAGTGGCCAGAAGCTTCGACGAGCTTTCTAGATAATTCTTATGTGCAGCCTGGGCTGAGATCCCCTGAGTTAGTCCAATAGCTAATTTGGTTGTCTAATTTCCCAGCCTTCTTGTCAACACACACACACACACACACACACACACAAACAACACACACTTCTGCCGCTTACAGAGCTTCGGACACATGTGTTGTTGGCTGGAATGGCTGTCCTTTTCTCTTTCTTTCTTTCTTTCTTTTTTTTAAATTTTGTTTTATTTTTTCAGTGTTCCAAGAAGATTCATTGTTTATGCACACATCCATTACTCCATGCGATACGTGCCTGTTTAACACCCACCACCTTTCTTCTTTCCTAACTCCCTAAATCTGAAAAGTGTTTGATTTTTTTTTTTTTTTTTTTTTTTTTTTTTTTTTTTTTTTTTTTTTTTTTTTTTTTTTTTTTTTTTTTTTACATCTGTTATCTTATTTGAGTCCCACAGGGGAGCTAGGTTGTAGATGCGGTAGAATGGACCCATCCTCATAGGACCTTGGATTTTCAGGATCATCTTGAGAGTGACCCCCTTGGGCTTGCTCGGGGGTTGGGGGGAGGAAACAGGGTAAGCCCAGGAGCCCCGCCCGTGCCCCCCCACTCTGCCTCCCTCCCCACTACCTGCCGTTCAAATTGGGCGACTCATACGCTGTCAAACTTCAAGGTATCTTTGTGCCCAGCTCATCACAAAGCAAACACTCAGGCACTTGAATAAGATAAGCAATTTGTGGCTTTGTAAAAAGTCAATGCAATTCAATTTAGACCTCTTTAGGAGTGCGACTGCCTCTCACATTTATTGTTTCCTTGTATAACCTGCTGCAGCGAAGGGACTGCAGATTCGTCTTCTGTTTGCGAAGTGGGATGAAGTCCCTGGAATGAGTGACCTTCAAGAGCCACATGAAACTTACAAATGAAGCTGTCGCCCAGAAACCTCATTCTTGCCTCAGCTCACAGCTTTCTTTCTTTATATAGATTTGATTTTCCAAAGGGCAGATTATAAAACTAGCTATTTTTTTCCCTCCTAAACACAAATGCTTTAATTTCTTGTCTTTTTTCCCCCTTCTTAACCAAGAGTGATGTTTTTAAAATGCAATCCCCACTCTAATCTTTACCACTCTTGAAAGGGTCCATTTCTTTTTTTCACCCACGAAAGCATCTTTGGTGCCAAAGATAGGGTCCCTGGAATGTGCTTCTCTCTTCTCAGGTCGGAGGTGGATTTCTTTTTCTGGTTTGTTTTTTTTTCACTTTGTCACAGAACAAATTGCTCTTATCTTACTCTTTATTTGCTCCTTTGTTGGTTTATTTAGAAAGAAAGACCAATTAATTTAGTTCCACCTTGTCAGACAAATCCAAGGCAAATGTGAATAATAAAAATAATAAAGTTAATGATGGAATATCTATCTATCTATCTATCATCTATCTGTCATCTATCTATCATCTATCTATCTATCTATCTATCTATCTATCTATCTATCTATCTATCGCCAAGCACTACACATGGCATTCTGTATATGCTTTTTGATTTAACCTTTACAACAACCCTATGAGGTAGATCCTACCAACCTCATTTTACTGATGAGGCTCAGAGATATTATGTAACTTTCCCAAGGTTGCACAGCTGGTAAATGCCGAAGAAGTCAACCCTATGCCTGGCTGAATCCTAAGCAAGACCCTATGGCTTCCAGACTCCCAATGTTTCACATCAATTCCTGCTTCAGTTCCTCATGCCTCAACTATGAGAGCTTCTCAGCTAGGACTTTCTCATATTAGAGTCTCTTTCTGGCCCATATCCCTGGGTCTTCAAAGCCACCCTGTCTTGAAGGACTCATGGGAGCAGAAGGTAACCATTTTGAAGCTTTCCCTTTGATTGCATTGTCATTTCCATCTTAGTTCTAGGCTTCTGCAGGGTTCTTTGTGTCAAGACTTAACTGACATGTTTTCACCCGTGTTAGAAGCTTCCTTTTCCCTCTTTCATCCCCGGGGTGGGGTGGAAACTCACCACTGCTTCCTTGCCCCCAGGCCCCTGGCTCACTCTTACTCTTAGCCCTAAGGAAACCACAGGGTTTGCAGTCACACTCAGTTGTAGCCCATGGGGACCGGATGAGGTTGTGGCCATACACTTCTTCCTCTCCTTTTAGACCCAAGCACCCTCAAATTGGCTCTAAAGTGAACAGGGACAGGCACTTGTTCTTACCAGAGTCAAAATGGTACCCTTCCCCCAACTTCCCAGGACACCAGGATATTCAAAGATGGAGGCACCAGGCATCACAAGGAACCCAGTGCATTAGAATTGAATGCTAGTGCAAATGATGGGTATGCATCCTTTCTGGAGGCTGAGTAATATTGCATCGTATATATGAACCACATCTTCTTTATCCTTTCATCTGTTGAAGGGCATCATCTCAGCCCCTTCCACAATTTGACTGCTGTGGACATTGCTGCTATGAACATTGGGGTGCTTATGCCCCTTCTTTTCACTACATCTGTATCTTTGTGGATGGGACGTGAGGGGATTATGCTAAGTGAAATAAGTTAAGCAGAGAAAGACAATTATCATGGTTTCACTTATAGGTGGAACATGAGGAATCTCACGGAGGACATTAGGAGAAGGAAGGGAAAAATGAAGAGGGAGGGCAAATCAGAGGAGGAGAAGAACCATGAGAGACTATAGGCTCCAGGAATCAAACTGAAGGTTTTAGAGGATAGGCGGCACAGAGGGATGGGTCAGCCCAGGGTGATGGATATTAAGGAGGGCACGTGTTGTAAGGAGCCCTGGGTGTTATACGCGAACAATGAATCATGGCACACTACATGAGAAACTAATGAAGTACTGTAGTGACTAACATAACATAATTTTTAAAAAATTTTAAAAAGAATAGAATTCCAGTGAGGAGAAGTACTGAAAATGCTGGATTGTGACTTTTTGTCTGATCTTTTTTCTAGTATCTTTTGTTTGGACCACACAGAGACCCAGGCACCTCTACCTGAGCTGCACAACTGAACCTCAGTCTTTCTCCACATCCTCACTCATGGGTGCCTCTGCTCCCCAGCCCATCAGGGTGCTTCCTTCCTTTTTCTTCACAACTTTCCCCTTCTGTCCCCAAATCCTGTTTATCATGCAGCATCAGGTTGCCATTGTTTTGTTTTCATTACATTTATCTTCATGGTTACTTTCTGTTTAGGGAAGATAGTTTGTGTTCCATAAAGGACAGTGATCTAAAGTTTTAATTTTTAAAAATTATATTTAAGCAAGAAGAGGCAGTCCTACTAAAACCATGAAGCTACTATTATGTAGGTAAGAGGGGGAAATGAAAAGGAAGTAGTGCAGATGGTACAGAAATGACTGAAAGTTGGGGATAGTCACTTGTGTAATCTTGGTTGGTGAAATCGATGCTAGCATAAACATTTTGAATCAAAATGGTGCAGGGATATGGAAGTAAGTGTGGTGCCAATAGGGACCAGGGGGGCGTGCTTGGGTCAGATGAGCAGAGAGTTATAGGGAGAAATCTTGGGGATAAATTCTTTCCATGGGAGCCTGGCTGGTTTGCATGTGACTCCAGCTCAGCCCTGAGCACAGATGTGGGAAACATTAATACATGAGGCACCTCTGAATTCTGGAACTGGGATGGCTTCTGGCCATTTGGACAGCTACTCCCCATGACAGTCATCCAACTTGGTGCTTTCCCTTGTGCTTATAATGACTGGAGCCCTGGGGAGCCTGGGTGGCTCAGTCTGTTACGTGTCTGCCTTCAGCTCAGTCATGCCTCAGGTCATGATCTCAGGGTCCTGGGATCAAGCCCCACGTTGGGCTCCCTGCTCAGTGGAGAGTCTGCTTGTCTGTCTTCCTCTCTTTCTGCTCCTCTCTCTTTCTCAAAAAAATAAATAAAAAACAAAAACAAAAAACCTACAATGACTGGAGCCCTGACTAGGAGTCGTATGGAGTTCTAGGAAGCCTGAGTCACCTCTGTCCCGCTGCCTTTCTCAGTTGCCCATGACTGAACTGCTCGGGGGGGCTCCTGGATGTGGGGTCCATGATGACAGTCACAGAGGAAAACAGGCCCTGGGAATAAGGAAGGCAAGGCTAGCCTGTCTTTATACACCTCACATTTGGAAGGCTCACCTGGTCAAACCTCAAGAAGGACAAGTAAGTAAATGTCAGAAGAGCCTTCGAAGCAGAGCCAGGATACAGAGAGCCTTGCAGAGACTGTGTTTATCACCTGTGGCTCCATAACAACGTGTCAGTTTCTGCCCAATCAACATACTAGTTACACAGGGAAAATCAGTTTGCCTGATCTTGATAAAGTAGTTGTTTTCGGCATGTGCCAAGTGGGGAAAGAAGAGGCATTGGCAGCAAGTGGGTGATAGGACAACCGAACAGAGTAGCTGGAGGAGGTGGGAAGGGCGGTGCAGGAGATGGGAGCTCAGAACCTGGGGGCATCAGGAGGCGTCTTGTCACACTCGCTGGGTCAGATATAATCAATGGTTTTCCTAACGCCTGCTGCTCCCTCTTCCTGGCTAACAGAATTCTAATTTAATTGTGATCAGCAATTTGCTCAGGCAATGGAGCATGATTGGCCCAAGCCAGTGATGACGATTCTGTGAGCCGCTTTCCTAGATGCTCCTCTAGCTGGCTGAGGGACACACGACCCTTTAGTCGTGGCCTGGGAAGCATATTGGGGACATCCTGGAAGACTCTGAAGAAGCTTTATTCTCCTGGTTGAAAGTTCAGATGGGGCTGGTATTCTTCTAACCTTCTGCCTGTTTTCTGCCTGGAGCACAGATGTGGTTCTTAGAGCCACAGCGGATACTCCGTGGCCCTGAGGTGGCAAGGTGACTCGTCAGTGATGGCGGGTTCCAACGCTGGGAAGAGATGGGAACGCTGAATGATGTACTGGGCAGTTGTGCCAAACCCAGCACAGCCTACCTCTGGATTTCTCCTTATGTGAGATACTTAACATCTTTACTGCAGAGCTACTGCTTGTCAAGTGTTTTATTCCTTGCAGAAGAGGGTGCCAGGGGCCTGCGGAGGAGCCAGAAGCTGCCCAAGGTCACAAAGGTGATTACAGGTCTCCCTCCACAGACTTCAGGCTGCTTCCCTATCTCCCACCCCTCGCTGCACCCAGCCTGGTGTAGGCCCGTCCCACCAGCCCCCTTCTCAATCTCAGTCCTGTCCCCCCATGGGATCAGTCTTAGCGTATCTTTCTCAAATCCAATTTTCTGCACGTCAGCTCCCCTCCCTCATCCTATCACAGTGGAGACAGACTTAAATAAGAGGTTCTCTGCTTGGTACCACCGTCCTCTCGCTGACTGGGTGTATCCAGCTCGGCTCCTCACTGCACCAACCCCCATAATGATTACCCTTCTATCAGGCTTGAGGACCTCTGTCCTTCCACCTTGATTCTTCTCTGCTTCTTCTCCTTCCACTGCTACTCATTCTACAAGGTCTGCCTCCTCCATGAGGCCCACCCAGATGGCCTGTGCTGCTGTCAGGATTATATATCTGGGCACTAATTCTTTCTATGTTAGCACTTCATCTTATATTTTCTCCTAAATGTCCTATTAGCACTTCTTTGGGAAGAAGGACTAGTCTTCTGCATCTTTTGACTACTTCACAGTTTCTGAGTCATGGCATATAGTTGGTGCTCAAAATACTTGGAAATTATACCGTTTTATAGCATTTTTTAAAGTAACACATTAGTTAATTTGTAAAATTTGGAAAAGTAAAAAAACAAACAAACAAACCAAAACCCTGTAGTATTAACACCCATGGAAATCTCTATTGGCATTTGGCCCTATTTCCTCTTGGTTGTTAATTTCCAAAAACTGAAATAATATTAACACACTGATTTATTGATAAATCTCTATTGTGGAAAGAAGTAATACTATGTGCAGATAACCTGATCTTGTACATAGAAAATACTAAGGAATCCACAAAATGACTGTGAGAATTGGTGAAAAAGTCCAGCAAGGTTGCAGCATATGAGATCGATATAGAGAAATCAATTTTAATTCTATACACAGCAATAAACAATCTTCAAATGAAATTAAGAAACAATTCCATATATAAAAGCATCACAAATAAAATACTTAGGAATAAATTTAACAAAGTGCAAGGCTTGTACTCTGAAAATTACAAAACAGTTTGTAAAAAAATTAAATAAATGGAAAGACATCCCATGTTTATGGATAGGAAGATTTCATATTTCTTAAATGGCTATATTCTTTAAGCTGCTCTGTAGATTGAATGTAACCCTGATCAGAATCCGGGCTGGCCTTTTTTTTTTTTTTTTTTAAGCAGAAATTAAAATGCTGATCCTAAAATTCTTATGTGACGGACTCGCTAAAACCATCTTGAAAAAGAACAGATTGAAAGGACTCAACACTTCTCAATTTTAAAATCTACAACAAAGCTACATAATCCAGAGAATGTGGTATTGACATAAATACAGACATACAGAGCAGTGGAATAAAACTGAGATATCAAAACAAACCTTCACACTTATGGTCATTTGCTTTTCATCAAAGGCACCAAGATAATTCCATGGAAAAATAATTGTCAACAAATGGTGCTGGAACAGCTAGAAAGCTACATGCAAAAAAACGAAGTCAGGTTCCTTCCTGATACCCAAAACTCAATATGGATCAGATGTCTCGATTTATGAACTAAAAGTATAAAGCTCTTTGAAGAAAACACACAAGAATAAGTCTTCATGACCTGGAATTAGAGAAAGCCTTCTTAGATAGAACCTGAAAAGCATAAGCGAGAAAAAGAAAAAATAGATAATTTGACCTAATCAGAGTTAAGGACTTTTGTGCTGCAAACGATATCATTAAAAAAGAAGAGGCAACACATTGAACAAGAGATTTGCATGTCAAATATCTGATAAGTTGGTTGTATCCAGAATATGTAAAGAACTCTTATAACTCCATCATGTAAAGATAATTAAATCAATTTAAAAATGGACAAAGGATCTGAATAGACATTCCTCTAAAGAAAATATACAAATGGCCAACAAGTACATGAAAACAGGTTTGATATCATTAACTCAGGAAAATGCAAATCAAAACCACAATGAGATACCACTTCACACCCACTAGGATGGCTATAATCAAAGACACAAATAGTAACACATGTTGACAAGGATGTGGAGAAACCGGAGCCCTCCAGTACTGCTGGTGGGAATGTCAAATAACGCATCTGTGTTAGAAAACATTGTGGAACTTTTTCAAACAGCTAAGCATAGAGTTACCATATGATCTAACAATTCTACTTCTGCTTTTATACACAAGAGAAATGGACACTTAGGTCACAGGAAAATGTTAATATCAACATTATTCACAATAGCCAAAAAGCAGAAACAACGCCAGCACCCATTAACAGATGAGTGAATGAATGAATGAATGAATGAATGAATTGGGGGCATATCCATATAATTGAATATTATTCAGCAGTAAAAAGTCTTGATGCATGCTCTGACATGGATGAAGCTTGAATACATCATGCTAAGCAGAAGGTATTAGTTGTTAAAAGAGTGCATCTTATATGACTCCACTGATAGGGAATGTTTAGAATAGGCAAACCTATAGAGACAGAAAATAAGTCAGCGGTGGCCCAGGGCTGAGGGTTAGGAGGGAGAATAAGTGACTCCTGATGAATTCAGGGTTTCTCTTTGAGGTTATAAAAATATCCCACAACTGACTGTTGCATAACTCTGTCAACATGTTAAAAAAAATCTTTGAATTGTAGATTTCAAATGGGGCATTAGATCATATGTGAATTATATCTCAGTACACCGATAAAAGCGTATTGGGGGTAAGTCTCTTGGTTGGTCTAACACTTATTCAAAACGTCCTTATGATGACCACATAATATGTCATTATTGCAAGTAAACCATACTTTGTTTAAAGATTTTATTTATTTATTTGACAGAGAAAGAGAGATCACAAGTAGGCAGAGAGGCAGGCAGAGAGGGAGGAGGAAGTAGGCTCCTTGCTGAGCAGAGAGCCCCCATGCGGGCCTGGATCCCAGGACCCTGAGATCATGACCTGAGCCGAAGGCAGGGGCTCTAACCCACTGAGCCACCCAGGCTCCCTAAACCATACTTTGTTTAGTCAGAACTGTACTGACAGGTCTTTAAATTGTTCTACTCCAGTGGTCAAGACAGAGATGAACATTCTTACATAAAACACCCTGTGCATGGGTATTATTTCCTTAGGATGGATTCCCGACAGAGTTAAAGCTGTTCTTATAAATTGCCAAATTATCCCAGAAATGGTTTACCAACCGGAGTGCCTCATTCATCAGATCCCCTTCAACACAGAGTATTAACCAGACAGACAGGGGTCTGTGCCCGCCCCCTGCGGGGAAATGGTAAGTTACTGATGTCGATGTTTTTGGTGTGTTTGCTTGCTTACTGATTAGTGAGGTTAACCATTTTCTCAAACATATACTGGTTAAATTCTCTATTTTTTCCTTTGCAAATTGACTGATCATGTCTTTCTCCTTGCTTGCTTGCTTGTTTGTTTATTTATTTATGGAGGGCACAGGATGTAATGAGCACTGGGTGTTATATTGCACCTGATGAACTTCTAAATTCTACTCCTGAAATTAATAATGCACTATATGTTAATTAACTTGAATTTAAATAAAATCTAAAAAAAATAAATATTTCTTATTAATGTGCAAGGATATTTTATGGTTTAACTATTAAACCTTGTCCCCATCATGGAAGTATTCTTCTCAATTTGTTCATTTCCATCTTAATTCTGTTTCGTTCTTTCTTCTATAGTGCAGAACTTCTTCATTTTATGTAGTCAAATGCACTGATTTTATTTTGAGATTTCTTGCCTTCTTTTATCCTTAGGAAGTCCTCCCATCCTCTGTATTCTCTTCTATTTTTGTGGGTTTGTGTCTATAATTAACCTTTTATTGGTCTGGAATTTGTGTCGATTTCTGATGTTCAGTTAAGATCCATGTTCTCTTCCTGATCGTTACTAAATTATCCCAACTTTTTTGAAAATTAAATTCTCTCTCTCTTTTTTTTTTTACCTCTATGAGTTTGCAACTATGCTTACATCACAGATACATATGTATGTTTCTAGTCTTTGCAGACGTTTGGGTAATTTATAAATATAGCCCCTAATTGAAGTGCTTTGCTAGTCTCTTGCTGTATTAGTATTAATCTGTTATACTTTTCATAGCTTTACAATGTATTTAATAAACAGTGAGGCAAATTCATCCCCACGTACTTCTTTATCAAATTGGGTTGGCTATCCTTAGCCTTTTAATCTCCTCACTGAGATTTAGAGGGACTTTTCTGATTCCCTGATCTCCACCCATCTTCTTACCTACCAACTCCCTAAAGGATCCTTTGTGGCTAAGTGAAATATTTCACGTATGATCTACATTATATGAAAAAATGTGACCTTTTTCATCACGTCTCAAGTAGACACATTTTGGGGTATTTTGACAGCCTATACATTATTTCTCTGATAACTACCCCCACAGAGAATGAGTTGTGACAATCGTGTCATAATATGTGACCCCAACTGTCTCTCCTCATGGCCAGTTGAGCAAGGCAGACATCTGATCCAAGCTAGGCAAATAAAATTGATCTTTCCTGTGAGCTTACTTTGGGACTCTGGAGCAGGGGCATTGGGTGGTGGTTTCTGCCAGGACCAGAGTGAGCAAAGCTGATCTGCAGGAAGAGGGAATGTCGAAGCTGCATAAGGGGCAGCCCTCTAGACAGATAGATGTACCAGATTTGTTATGAAGGTTCTCAGTTCCTGCTGCCTCAAGCCCCCAGGTTTTCTGAGATATCCCTGCTTCTTTCTGGTTATTACCTTCTTTGCTGAACACTGATTTGAATTGTGGAGTTGTATTAGGAAACTAAAGATCCCAGATCAACACACTAGTTGATGACCCCACTGGGATAAGGACAGAATGAATTCTTTGTAGGAGCTAGATCTATGCTAAGCACACTGATGTGTATTGATGCATTTAATCCTCAAAGTCCTGCAAAGCCTCAGGTCTGGGTGGCTAAAGAGGCTTCCAGAACCATCCTGGGCCATAAAGGTACAGAGTCCTCTAGAGTCCTCTCATCATCAAGATAAAGCAAAGCTCTGAGTTCACTCCTAAGGAGGCTAATAAAACATGTCTCCCAGTCTTCCACTTCTTGATGAAGGATATTGTTTTTCTCGGTCTCCCTCGAAACCTTCCAAGGCCGGGTACAGCCAGCAACTACTGTCATCCTTCAGTGGCTCATGAACAACTAGAATCAAAGCTGTGATCACTGTCGGCCAGCACTGGTTTTTGAGTAACATGCCATGGCATAGCCAACAGGTCCTGTTCCATTTTGGAGGTTACAACTGACGTGCAGTTCCAAGGGAATGTTACTGACCACTAGCTCTTTTCTGTGGGTCAATCCTCTCAAGAACTGGGAGAAATCTGAAGTTGAAAATCTGAAAAAAAAATCAATGAACGAATATGCACACATATGTACATACACACTATTTGCATACAATTTTGGGAGGGAAATTCACAGACTTCCTAATGTCCAGATATGTGAATCCCACATGAAGGACCCCTTCCCCAGGTAAAGTTGGATTTTATCCAGTTATATAACAAATCTCTAATTTCATTTTCTGAAGGCAGAGCCTGGATGGGTTCAGAGCTGGTGGAAAAACCATTTTTGATCCAAAATTAGATTAACAAGTGGCTGTTGATATGGAGGGAATTCTAAGTCTGGAATACAAGGGTCTGTTCTTGACCTTGTCCTATACAGCATATTTTTTATATCACTGATTGAATATGAGACAGATTTAGTCAACCTGAAATTGACACGAAATTTATAGGGACAACTAACATTCTATAAGACAAGATCGGGATTCAAAATCTCTCAGCAGATTAGATGGCAGGAAATTAAAGCAAAGTGAAAATTATAGCAAATATGTCACCGAACATACGTCTTAGGTCAATTATCCAAGTACAAATTGAGGGATTCTAGTTTTTCTGGAAAAGGTGGAGGGAGTTGTGTGGATGGTGATCTCCGTGCACTGTGATCTCATTGTGAGCTGTCTGACACACACGCCACAGATGCAGGGACCTGAGGCTCTGTGGGTGGCTGGAGTGTGGTCTTCATTATCCCACAGGGGGGCAGAGCCCCCTGCACACTGGGCAACCATCTCAAGTATTCTCAGTAGGTCTCGGAGCTGCATATGGCGGTGGGGGCTGAGGAATGGGATTACAGGCATACCTTGCTTTACTGGGCTTTACGGACATTACTGCTTTATTTTCTCCCCACAAATTGAAGGTTTGTGGCCATCCTGCATCAAATTAGCCTATCAGCACCATTTTTTCCAGCAGCAATTTATCACTTCATGTCTCTGTGCCACATTTTGATGATTCTAACAATACTAAAATTTTTTCATCATCGTTCCATTTGATACGGTGGTCTGTGATCAGTCATCTTTGGTGTTATTATTGTCATTATTATGGGGGTGTCACAAACTGTGCCCAAGTAAGATGGCAGACTCACTGGATCATGTGTGTGTTCTGATTGTTCCACTGACCAGTCATTCTCTGTTTCTCTCTCTGCCCTGGCTTCCCTATTCCCTGAGAAACAATTTTGGAATGAGGCCAATGGATAACCCACCATGGCCTCTAAGTGTTCAAGGGAAAGGAAGAGTCTCACGTCTCTGCCTTTAGGTCTAAAGCTAGAAATGATTAGTCTAGTGAGGAAGGCATATCAAAAGCCAAGCTGGGCTGAAAGCTAGGCCTCTTGCACCTGCTAGCAAAGTTGTGAGTGCAACTTTTTCTCTAAAAAGGTTTTTTTTCTTTGTTCATTTGTTTTACGTTAGTTTCAGGTTTGTGACGCCGTGATTCAGTTAGTGTATATGTTATGCTGTTCTCATCACAAGGGGAGAAACTGTCTGTCACCATACAACGTTATTAAAATACCATTGACTGTATTCCCTATTCTGTGCCTTTTATGTCCATGACTTATTCATTCTATAACTAGAATCTAGCACCTCCCACTTCCCAGTAAAAGTTCTTGAAGGAAATTGAAAGTGCTACTCCAGTGAACACAGAAATGATAAGAGAGTGAAATAGCCTTATTTAAAAAATTATTTATTTAGTCAAATAACCTTATGTAGATATGGAGAAAGTTGGAGTGGTCTGGGCAGAAGATCAAACCAGCCACAATATTCCCTTAACCAAAGCCTAACTCAGAGTAAGGTCCTAACCTCCCTCAATTCTATGAAGACTGAGAGAGGCGAAGAAGCTACAGAAGAAGAGTTTGAGGCCAGCATAGGTGGGTGGGTTCATGAGGTTTAAGAAAAGAAGCCATCTCCATAACATAAAAGTGCAAGGTGAAGGCCCCAGTGCTGGTGTAGAAACTGCAAAGTTATCCAGAAGATCTAGATAAGGCAGGTAGCTCCACTGAACGAAAGATTTTCGATGTGGATGGAAAAGCCTTCTCTTGGAAGCAGATGTCATCTAGGACTTCCGTAGCTAGAGAGGAGAAGTCAATGCTTGGCTTGAAAGCCTCAAAGGACCGGCTGACACTCTTGTTAGGCGTGGAAGAAGCTGGTGACTTTCAGTTGAAGCCAATGCTCATTTACCATTCTGAAATCCTAAGACCCTTAAGAATTATGTGCAATGTACTCTGCTTGTGTTCTATAAATAAAACAACAAAGTCTGGATGAGAGCACATGGTTTACTGAATATTTTAAGCCCACTGTTGAGACTTCCTACTCAGAAAAAGAAATATTACTGTTCACTAACAATGCACCCGGTCACCCAAGGGCTCTGATGGGGGTGGACAATGAGAGAAATGCTGCTTTCCTGCCTGCTAACACAACATCCATTCTGCAGCCTACAGATCAAAGAGTCACTTTGACTTTCAAGTCTTATGATTAAGAAATACATCTTGAGAGGCAATAGTTGCTATAGATAATGATTCTTCTGGTGGATCTGGGCGAAGGAAATTGAAAACGTTCTGGAAAGTTTTCACCATTCTAGATGTCATTGAGAACACTTGTGATTCCTGGAAAGAAGTCAAAATATCAACATTCACAAGAGTTTGAAAGAAGTTGATTTCAATCCCAGTGGATGACTTTGAGGTTTCCAGACTTCAGTGGAGGAAATAAGTACAGCTGTAGTGGAAACAGCAAGAGAACCAGGATTAGAAGTGGAGCCTAAGATGGGACTGAATGGCTACAGACTCGTGATAAAATAGATGAGGAGCTGCTTCTCATGGATGAACAAAGAAAGTAGTTTCTTGAGACAGAATCTAGTTGGTAAAGATGCTATGAAGACTGTTGAAATGACAACAAAAGATAGAAAATATCACATAAACTTAGTTGATAAAGCACTGGCGGGGTTTGAGAGGATGGACTCCAATTCTGAAAGAAGTTCTACTGTGGGTAAAATGCTATCAAACAGCATTACATGCTACAGAGAATTTGTTTGTGAAAAGAAGAGTTGGTCGATGTGGCAAACTTCACTGTTGGTCTGTTTTTTTTTGTTGTTTGTTTTGTTTTGTTTTGTTTTGTTTTTTTAGATTTATCTATTTATTTATTTATTTGACAGAGAGAGAGAGATCACAAGTAGGCAGTCTTAGGCAGGCAGAGAGAGCGGAGGAAGCAAGCTCCCTGCCGAGCAGAGAGCCCGATGCGGGGCTGGATCCCAGGACCCTGAGATCATGACCTGAGCTGAAGGCAGAGGTTTTAACCCACTGAGCCACCCAGGTGCCCCACTGTTGTTTTATATTAAGAATTGGCACAGCCACCCAGCCTTCAGCAACCACCACTCTGACCAGCCAGCAGCATCAAGGCGAGACCCTCCACCAGAAGAAGGATTACAGATCACTGAAAGCTCAGATGATGGTTAGCACATGTTTAGCAAAGTGCTTTGTGTTTATTCTAGAAGGGAAACTAGGAGGTCTAGGGGCCATGGATCCACATGGTGTGAGGAAAGTTGGAAAGAGCCAGGATTCTTTACCCTGGAGAGGAGTGCATGGGGAGAAGGGTGGGGGTTGATAACAGCCATCAGTTATCTGCTAAGCTTCATATGCAAGAATGACTAGATCATTTTGTGGCATCTAGGAATGAGAATTGCTCACCAACATCCTGGTTGTCCTATGGAGGGGTGAGTCGCTAATCCCTAGAAGTATTTGAGGAAAGGCTTCTTGGTCACTGTTGGGAGATGTAACTCAGGAAACGCAGGTCTGCACCCTGAATCAAGGTGGACTTTGATCTGGGAAGCCAAATCTAGTAGACTGGTAGTGGATGTGTAGACATGGTGATAAGTAAGTTTAGGAGGCCACCTCTAGGCTCAGCAAGACGGTGAGATATCTGTTGGTGCAGAGGTGAGAAGCAATGGTACTCATACTGTTGATAGGTCAACGCTTCACCAAGATTCCTTATTGCTCTAAAAGTCTGTAATTCTCCTTTCTGTACCTTGGAAAACTTCTTTTGGTGCACCTGTCTGTGCCTCCATGCATAATTTGTGTGCATTTCATATGGATGTGTGTGCGTGTCTTCCTTATGGTGGCTCGGTCAACTATTAAAGTGGGAGCAGAGCCCATAGCAAGCCCTCCACACTTAGGTCTCATTCCTCTGCCTAAACTTAATCTCCACTCTGGACAACTCTGTCCCCCACTCAACCTAGGGGCTTTTCTTGGTCCTAGGTACAGGCAACACTCACTCCTACCTCTGCAACTTCACTCAAGGTGCTCTCTCCTGAAATGGTCCTCCTCTTCCCTGCTTAGCCCTCCATACAAGTCCAGGCCCAGGCCAGAGCCTGTCCCTCAATGAAGGCCCCCTACCGGTGCTGGACCTGGTGGGCCCAGGTGCTCTAAGAGCCACAGCACTCAATGCTGGACTCAACAGTGCATCACTTAGTGATGAGCTGCACACCTAAGAAATGAGGACACACTTCCTGAGTGGTTTATGGAAAGTATCTTCCTTAGGTTTCTAGATTGGTTGTCCCCAAATTATAGCCAAAGACAAGACTTGGGTGCAGGACATTTATTTGGGAGGTGATCCCAGAGGAAACGGGAGTAAGGGAGTTGCTGAACGGGCCGGAGAAAAAGCCAACGGAAAGGGGGATCACTGGGGCACCAGGGGCTGGGTTCATTGTGGCCTCTGCAAACTGTACAAAGCACCTCCCAGAACTCTCCATTGACAATAGAGATTGGGTCACTTATCCATTTGCTCCTCACCCCACTGGTTGGGGCTTGCAATGGGAGCTTTAACTGCCTGCATTTCTGGGCTGCACTTGCTTGCACTGCTCCCTGTAGGGCAGCCCTGAGCCAGGAAAAAGGAGAGCAGAGCCTTTGGCATGAGTCTTGTGTGATGGAGCCCAGACTCTGCTGTGGCTGCATTCTGACTGCCACCACGCATCTCACCAGCTACAGCAGACATCAGAGGTGAGCTGTGGGGAACGACACAGAACCCTGGAACCGTGTGCTGCCATGGTAGGTCCAGCTGCTCCTGTGCCACCTCATATTTTCCACTCTACATTTACCTAGTGACCATTTATTGAACACCCCTGTATACCTAATTTCAGGCACCAAAAGATACACAAAGTTTCGAGTTCATCTCTTGTCTTCTGTTTAGATTGAAAGCTGCTTGGTGTGGGGGACGTGACACCCTAGACCTACAGTGGGCCCCCAAACAGGTCTGTTGACGGATTGATTAATTAGTTGACTGAATAATTTACTTAACAAAACCCTCATGGTTTCTGTATTAAAAGTCATACCTTATCGTAGGAGAAATCAAAAGTTTACTTCCAGTCCTCTGGGGGCATTGTAACCTGCCGCGTATGCGGTACACATTCCAATGATAAAGTCCTTAATAACTACAGGATGAGTTGGCAGAATGATTTAGATCTAAAGTCCAGAGGAAGGCAATTACATCTGGCTCCCAGCTTTAAAAAATGGAAATAATCTTCATCTGAATTTTTTAAAGTATGTTAAAATTATAACATCAAATGTCAGATGCGGCGGCGACTTATCCTGCCCATGTGAGAGATGGCACGGGGGAGACAGAAACTTAATATGCATGTTGCCACCACCTAAAGGTTAAAAACATCTGATGCGATCTGGCGCGCTAATTGTACTTTTATCGATCACATTGGGAATCTGAATAGCATAAGGGAAATGAAATTCTTGAGGCCAGCCTTTCCACCGTAGACTTTCCTCATCTCTTCTGGACAAATGAGACGTTTGGAGAAGGAATTTGTCTCCAGGGGCTTGCTGTCCTGCTAAATTATTTTCTATTTCTCATTAATTCTTGTCTTCCTCTTGTCCCTACCGCCCACCCCCTCTTGCCCTCCATTGCCCGTCCAAGTCTCATCAAGCTGTCAGACTTACCTGCTCGGGGCTCCCCCTTGCTGCTCCGCTGGGCTCCCTTCTCTCAGATCCAGAGGCGATCAGGGCTTTATGATGTCCTTCCTGTGTTACCTGCTAGTTGCCTCTTCTAGGACTCTCTTGCCTCTGGAGGAGGTATTGCCTTTTGGGCTAAGGGGTGTGTTTAAAGTAATGGTAAGAAAATATAAGGTGATACCTGCTAAAACTGCTTTGAAATTGTCAAAAGGAACAATAAGAAGGTCAAGTCAAAAACCTGGAGCCCAAGTGGAGAATCTCAGGCTCCTTTCTCTGAGGGCAGGCAGGCCAGGCACTGACGTGAGTGTTCCGGGCAGGGATCAAGGTGCAGCAGAGTGGGGCAGGAAAAGTCACAGAAACACATTGCCACCTGCACAGTCACATGGATGAGTCTCGCAGACCTAATGTGAGCAAAAGAAGCCAGACGTGGGATCACACACTGCATGATTCTACTGAAGTGAAGTTCAAGAAGAGGTCAAGGTAATCTCAGGGCAGCAAATCGGGACAGGAGTTACCCCTTGGTGTGTGAGTTGGGGGGATGGTCTATACCTCCATGTAGGTGATGCATGCATAAGTAAGAATCCACAAAACTGTACACTTTATGAAAGGTACACAATCTTAATAAAAACAATGACAACAATAACAAAAGTCATAGTATGACAGTGGATGATTGTGGATTCTCTTCTATGGTCCATGGGCGCAGCATTGTGCTCAGGCCCCTTAGACTTGAACTTCTTATATCTCTCCAGCTGAGCAGAGGGAGGGACCACACCTGATTCCCCTTGGGTCCCTACACACTGTAAATGCTTGTGATTATTTACTGGGAGCAGGGTTGTTGTGCTCATATTTGATGTGGAAGGAGATTTTTTTCCTTCCTTTCCTCCCTTCCTCTTTCCTTTCTTTCAACACATATTCACAGAGCAGCACAATGCCAGGCATTGTGATCCTGCCATGAACACAACAGGGAATGCCTGCCCTGGAGGAACTTGTAGTCTGCAGGAGAGAAGGACAATGAGAAACCAAACAAGTACGCAAGCAAATAGTATATGGTATGTCACAAGATGTCAAGTTCAAGGGTGGGGGGGAATACAGCAGCTAAAAGCAGTGGATGCAGGAGTGGGAGTAGTACAGAGGGAGTAGGATGTGGAATGACCTCTTTGAAGGGACCTGAAGTGGGCGGGTTGTCCATGTATCAGGGCAACAGTGTGCCAGGGAGGGGTCCAGCAGGGGCAAAGGTCCTGCGGTGGGAAGGAAGCACTTGTGTTTGAGGAGCAACAGAAGGCTGCGTTGGTTGGGTGAGGGAAAGAGGATTGTAGGTGAAATCAGAGAATCAGGCAGGGACCTATGGTGGGAAGTTTCATTTCTATTCTGGAACACTTTTGAAAGTTTTTGAATAGGAACATGGTTCAGTCTGATTTTCCTTAGAGAGATCACTCTGGCTATGAGGGGAGAACTGATTTATCTAGGCCAGACAGGGAAACCGCAAGGAGGCTCCTGCAGGATCAAGGCAAGGGATTAGGACCATGGAAGCCTGGACCACAGGGGAAGGTGTGCAGAGCCTCTCGGAAAAGCAGGTATGTGGTGAGGTGTCATACTCATAGCACCCCAAGTCCCCCCAGAAATGCTGTTTATGGGCCTGACTTAGGCCCTTCATGACTCCTGGCTGAGGACCCCACTGGTGAAATGACAGTCGGTTCAGGGACATGATGTTAACAAACACTGAATTAAATATAAAATTTTTCTTTTTCAGTTTTTTTTTTCATCCTTCCCTGGAGAGAACCAGATTTCCCAAAACTTACAACAGGGGTTCCCCAGGCGGGGTGCATTTGTCTCAGGAATGTGCAAGCCACGAAAGTATTGAAATTTGTATTTATAGCTACTTCTTATCTCCTTGATCTCCTTGATTATTCAGTCAGTGCTTATAACGTGTATAGTACATTAGTATGGCCTATTTACCCAAATCCCAAACTCCACCACAGGGCTTACGACTGCACCATGTGGCCTCCTGTTTTCCTCTCTTCCCTTGTCCCCACATCCTCATGTCACAGAATAGTCTCCCCATTCCCTGTTGCTCACTGGTGAAGATGAATGAGAAATTGTTCATTGCCTTTCAAAATTCAGCCTTTCCTGCACCATCTTTCTGATACCACATGCTACCATCAGGCCCCAGACATATTTTTAGCATAGAACCTGAAACGCTTTACTGCTCTTATTTATTTCCAGCTTGACTGTCTTTTTTGGCTGTGAACACGTTGGGATAGGAGTGGTGATTTATTGGTCTTTGGATATCAGGGTTTCCGGAATTAGCAAATAAAAATACAAGATGCTCAACGAATATATTTTTTAGTCTAAATTTTTATTTTGGCTTTGATTAATTTTATTTTTTTCTTTGTTTTATTTATTAAATTTTATTTAGACTTTCATTTATTTTATTTTTATGTCCTAGAGGACATACTTACTTGGGACACAGTTACACTGTGAAGTTATTTGTTGTGTATATGAAATTCAAATTTAACTGGGAATCTGTATTTTAATTGACATCCCTATTGCACCCCTGGGTCCACTGGTAACAGCTCTAAAGACCCCCACACCACCAAAACAGAAAAATGTAAGGACTGATCTTTTGTTTTTAACAAACATGGTGTTATTAAGGGGAAATTTGGCACCTGTGTGTGTGTGTGTGTGTGTGTGTGTGTGTGTGTGTGTGTTTCCAGCTCTGACCACTGACTGGGCCTAGAAACAATCAGCTACAACCCCTAGTAGCCATGAACACCCTCGCATCCATATCTTGGTTTCTAAATACCCTTCCTCTCTAAAAGACCTATGGAAAAATAGCTGGAAAGCACAAAGGAGAACTTAAAGATTAAATGGTCCAACATATTGAGGGAAACTGGACTCATCTGGAAGGGGCTTCAATGGACCAATGTGACCATTTGAACATCAAAAAGGATAATGTCAGTAAAGAAATTAACACATTGAAAAAATTGAATGTATTTATAAGGATGGGTGAGAGAAAGAGAGAGAGATAGAGATAGAGATGAGATAGAGATAGAGAGGGACTGGCATTCTTTGTTTCCGGGAGAATGCAAGCTAATAAATATGGAAGGATAGTAGAATGAGAAAATCATCATTTTGTAACCAGCAACATCGTAACTGATTTGGGAGAATATAATCCAGGATGATAAAAGAATTTGATTAAAAATCAGCAGACAACAGGATATTCACCTAAGCCTAAATGATCACCCGCACAGACTGTTTACAATTCCAAGGGAAGTGTGAACGGTCACAACAGCAGGGTCTGGCGGCCCTCCTCTGAGCAAGCAATCAAACATCATCAGGGAGGATCCCGAAAATATGTATCTATTGATGGGAAACAATTAGAAATACCAGTAATCCTTAGGTGATATTGTTGGCAAGGATGCCTAGCCAGAATCTAATCATGAGAACCAATCAGGCAAATCCAGATGTGGGAAATGTTCCAGAACAACTGGCTTGAAACCTTTACAAATATCAGTGCCATGAGAGACAAAGACCAGTGGGAGAGTTGTTTTAGAGTAAATGACATTAAAGGGGCATAGCCGTGAAAGGATGCGGCACGGGGTGGATAGAGTGGGGACAAAAGCTCCAGAGACGTTTTGGGAATGTTAGAAAAAAATAAAATGACGTTATTCAATTTTTTAAAAATATTTTATTTATTTATTTGACAGAGAGAGACGCAATGAGAGAGAGAACACAAGCAGTGGGAGTGTGAGAGAGAAGCAGGCTTCCCGTCTAGCAGGGAGCCTGATGCCGGGCTCAGTTCTGAGACCCTGGGATCATGACTTGAGCCGAAGGCAGACGCTTAATGACTGAGCCACCCAGGTGCCCCAATATTATTGAATTAATGTGCATTTTTTTACACATGAGTGTTGTGTGATGGTTCTGGAGGAGACTATTCTTCCTGCCTCTGTTTCACTCCGAAGGACTAGGGCTGAATGTAGCAATGTCTGCCAGTTAATTTCAAGTGGTTCAGAGACAGAGAATGAATCTAGGTGAAGGGTTCTAAAATATTAAAAATCAACAAGGGCCACACAAAAAAAGGTGGGACATGGGGATATTTAGAGAAGAAAAGATCCGGAAACTGAAGAAAGGCGCGCGTGGAGAAAGGGAGGGCAGAACATTTATGAACTGGCAAAGAGTCTATGGGGAGGGAATGGTCCTACACTCTCTCTCTCTCTCCTTCTCCAGAACATTCACCCCCACCCCCATCCTGGCAAAGCCCTCACTTCTGGTTTTGGGGTATGCTATGACCTATCCCTGGTCAGAGCAGAGCTAAACAATTGATGAAGATTAAGCTTCAGTGATAAATTTGGCCCTTCTGAGCAGACCTCAGTATCTCCAAACATCACCTCGCCCTTTAATATCTTTATTAAAACATGTATAACATACACGAACATTCAAGCATAGTCCAACATTCCCCTGCACCCTCCCTG
Organism: Spilogale gracilis; assembly: GCA_004023965.1. Taxonomy (NCBI): domain Eukaryota; kingdom Metazoa; phylum Chordata; class Mammalia; order Carnivora; family Mephitidae; genus Spilogale; species Spilogale gracilis. The sequence goes on along the minus strand of PITA01008850.1, from coordinate 41,664 downwards.
CTCTTGTAGCGACCGCCAGGCCCATCAGATGATGGAATGCACCATCTGAGCAAGGATTTCTTGCAAGACAATAATTACAAAACACTTAGCGGCATTTCCAAATGATTATACGGATTTTATTTAAATATTTATCTTTTTGAAATTTGACTTATAATCTATAAGTAATTAGTTATCAGCCCAGCTACCCGGGTGACAGGCGGGATCCTTAATTTTCTATGCAGTCGACAGGTTTTAACCCCGAAATTATTCTAGTCACAGCACACTTCAAAGGTCTAAATGAAAAAAAAAAGTTAAATGCCTTAATATCTTTGAGATTTGCAAAGATATTTGAGGATTTGCTCAGGGATTCGGTGTAGGATGAAGAAAGTGTTTTGTTAGCAGAGAGACTAACTTGCGTCTCCAATTTGAAAGAAAATGTGAAATCCAAATGCACAAAAATTATTTAGATGAGAGCGCACTGAACAATCATTGTTCTCGCTCTGCATTCTGAGCGGCTGAGTGCTGCATTACACGGCTTGTGGGGGGAGACGAGGAAGAGGGCTGGGCATGGTTTCCCACTTCTGCAAGGGTAAGCCATGGGGCCACAGGTATAAAATGCAAACTGGAAAGCTCTCATTATAAGGTGTATAACTATAATTGACGCTCAAACTCCCTCCTGGACAAACATCCCCTCCGGGTACGTTTGCAAGCCAGCTGGTATGCCGGGCTGGGTCACCCTTCCACCCTCCCGCTCAACCTGGCTCACATGAGGCTTCCAGGCGCTGTCCCCTCTCCCGCCCCACCAGTGCTTTCCCCTGCCACAACTGGCATGTCTTTGGTTCAGCTCCTCTTGGCACAAAGCTTACGGTTCTCCCCCATGCCCCATGACACTGTCCCTGAAGGCCTGGCTCAGTGCCCAAGGCATAGAAAGTCCTGAACGCAGATTTAACTCGTTGACTGCCTTCAGCTTGGCTGATGGCCTCTGGAAATTACCTTTCGGCCAATATCCAATTGCTCACTGCCATTGGTCACCATCTCATAAAGGCCAAATATTGCTGACCCAGTTTCTACTGCATGGATCCACTTACAAGTGGATTTTTAAAATAAATGTATGGTACTGTCAATGTATGTTCTCTCATGATTTTTAAAGAAGATTGTATTTATTGAGAGAGAGCATGAAGGGGAAAGGGTCAGAGAGAGAGGCAGATACTAGTTGAGCAGGGAGCCTGATGTGAGACTCCATCCTGGGACTCTGAGATCATGACCTGAGCCAAAGGCAGTCGCTTAACCAACTGAGCTACCCAGGTGCCCTCTCTTACAATTTTCTTAGTAACATTTTGTTTTCTTGGACTTACTTTGTTGTGAGAACACAGCATATAATACACATAACACACAAAATATGTGTTAATTAACCTTTTATTGGGAAGGCTTCTGGTCAATAGTAAGCCATTCATAGTAAAGTTTTGGGGACCCAAAGTTATACGGGGATTTTTGACTGCAGAGGGGACCTGTGCCCCTACCCCCTGTGTTGTTCAGGGGTCAACTGTACTAGTGACTCTGGGTAATGTGGAATGATGGTCAGCCAGCCCTGCCCACCCTCCCAAGCAGCTGCGGGGACACCTGGCAGGGACTCTGTCCTCCCCTACCAACAGGTGCGCCCGGAGGGAGCTGGGCCCATTCTGTTCCACAGCAGGGACGCAGGGATAGAATTTTCTGGCGGTCACTTCACTGTCAGCCCACAGCATGCACATTACAGTTCTAACAGGCTCTTTGGGAGAAAGCTCCCATGGGGCTTTCTACCACTCCAACCACCACAAGAGGATTCTTTTGAAGTCCCGGTTCAGGCAGGAGCTGGAATCAGCTTCATGAGCCCAGGATTCAGCGCCTTTCATCACCATGCCTGCCCTTCAGTTCCCACCCCTGCCCTCCCTGCATTCCTCCTACCAAAAGGACAAGACCAAATGCCTCTGAGAAATGTCCTTGGATTTCTGTTATTTCAACCAGGAGCCCGGCTCCTTGATGTCAGAGAGTGGGGGAAAGGAAGGGACTCAAGGCATATGGCTTGGTGTCCGTGAATCAGAGGGTGCAAAGGGCCCCTGCACTGATCCAGGGACATCGAGACAGAAGTTTTGTCCCCCTGAGCCCTTTTGGCCTCCTGGCTTGGTTGACCACAGCCCCGTCCCTCAGGATGCTCAAGGTGAGAGTGGGTCCAGAGTGGGCCGGCTGCAGCCACCCCAAAACATCGGCCCCTCGGCCTCAGCCTACCAACCTCTCCCTCCTGCTTTTGAGGGTACTGGCAATTTCCAACGTGCAGCATCAGCTCCCTGTGACCTGGCTTCCTACTTTGTTCTCAGCTTCGTGGTCCTGGTTACTGTTCTTCAAGAAATGATTTCACATCTATGTTTTCCAGACTAAGAAGGATGAGCCCTCCATACCTCAGACTAGTCCAGGCCTCAGCAAAGCTGTGACCTCAGGGATGTGCTTCTTCCCTCAATCAGATCTTCCTTTTCCGCCCAGAGCTCTTCCCCAATGCTACTCTGCCTTCCTATGCTATTTAACTCAAACCGTCCTTCTTATCTCCCTCCCGGAACAGCTCTCTGGAGAGATCCAGATAGCCTCATCTATATTCTGATGCAAGCCAGGGTCACCTGTCCCGGGGATTGACTCTAAATCTGCTCTCTTGCTGCAGCATAGAACTCTAAGTCCTAAGGAGTGGGAGGAGGCTGGCTGCGGTACCGCTGGTCAACTTCTGGTTGGGTGGGCCTCAGGCGATCAAAGCAGGAGTGAAATTAAAAGCATTTAACAGCTAAGCATGGGCTTGGCCCTCTGAGAATCAGCAGGCAGATTAGAGACAGGACTCCCTAGTGTGTGCCATTAGCTGTCTGATTTGCAAGGTTGACTGAGCTATGATATTTGTGAATCCATTTAACAAATATCTGTAAGAACCAACTTTGTGCCATACAGGGTCTAGGCTAAGGGAATGCAGCAGTGGACAGGCATGCAAAACACAAAATCCCTGCCCTCACAGAGCTTGTATGCTAGTGAAGGAGAAGGCCAATAAACAAGGACAACACCTAAAAATAGGGCTCATGACAAAGAGATGAAGAGGAAAGAGCAGTTGGGGGCTACTGCCATGATCCAGGGGGAAGATGATGGTATCTTGAGCCAAGGTGGGCGTGGCAAAGGTGACAAGTTCTTGTATTCTGGACTGTGGTAAAGGTAGAACACATGGGAGTTGCTGGTGGAGCAGATACAGGGTATGAGAGAAAGGAAAGAATCAAGGATGAACCCGAGAGCTCCGGCCGGGAAGCCAGAACAGTGGAGTCCTACGGACTGAGATGAAGAAGGCTTCTGAGGAGCAAATTTGGGGGTGGCTATGGATGAGTAGGGGCTAACAGTCAACTATTTATTTATCCATTCGCCCACTACTTATTGGGCTTGGCAGAGTGCTAGGGCTGGTGCTAGAAGGTGAGTGATGAGAGACATGGTCCTTCCACTCATGACCCTAACATTCTAACTGGGATGAGGAGCCTTAATCCAATAATCATATAATAAATGCATAACTATGAGCTACTGAGAGGTTGACACAGGAGAAAAACACAGATTATGGAGGCTATGTTGCATGAAATGGGAGGGAGGGAGTTGGAGATCAAGGGGTGATATGAAGGATGAGTAAGAGTTAATCTGGTGAAAGGGTCGATGTGGGAAGAATATTCCAGTGAGAACAAAGTGTAAAAGTCCCTGGATTAAAGACCCTGTGATTAAAAGAAGTGTGGGGCACAGCACTGTTGGGGAAGAGTAGAAGGTACATAGTGTCTGGAGCATAGCAGGTAAGAGAGAGCATGGTGGGAGAAGGTTCTGGAGAGGTTGATGGGGCCCAGTCATGCAGGGATTACAGGCCACATGCAGGTATTTTGCCATTATTTTAGAAATAACAGAAGATCATTACAGTGCTTTAAACAGAGAGAGAAGCAGGTCCAATTTGCATTTTGGAAGATCACTCTGGATGCAGAGTGGATAAGAGATCAAGGAGGACCCTGGAATCAGAGAGCCAGGGGGAAGGGATCGTGAAACCCAGGAGAGGGGTGGTGGAGGAGTGGAGGGAAATGGACAGATTGGAAATATATTTAGAGGATATGAAAATCCATAGTACTTTTCAATAGCCTGGTATAGGGAACAAAGACAGAAAATAGTAGAGTTATAATTTTTAATTGTGAATAAAATAAGAATGCAGAAGATGGCATTCAGGGCCTTTTACTGTCATCAAACAAATAGTTGCATGTTCTTGGTGAGAAATGGAGCACTTTCCTTATCTGAGTTGCCTGCTACTGGTTCCTGGAATAAAATCCTGGGCTTAAAATTCTGTACATCATGCTTGGGATATCTTGGGTAGAGTCATCTAAATCCAGTGGCAGAACCAGGACAGGGATGGGATGCAGGGAGGAGGTATGAAAAGTACAACATGTAGAGGCAGACATGCCTAGGTCTGCATCTCAGGACTGCCACCTGCTCATTGTATGATGTTAGCAACATTCATCCAGTCTGAACCTCAGTGCCCTTGCCTATAAAATGAGAATAATAGTATAGCACTAACCTTATAAGGTTTACATGAACTAGCACATACAAAGTGATACCCATGACTTGACACATAATAAATAAACATAGGGGTAAATGTTATGATTATTCATAAATATGCTACTGTTTATGAGAGCCCTTTAGCACCTTGGTTTGCAATCTACTTGTATTAGTTAGCTAATGCTGGGTAACAAATTGCCCCCAAATCAGTGGTTTAAGACAACAATCATTCCCTCCCATTCTTGCTTCTGTGGATTAGCTGGGATTCTGCTGATCCTAGTTGAGCTCAACGGGGTGACTATAAGATCTCGGTCCAGCTCTGTTCCACAGGGCCTTGGCCTTTGGTTCTCACTGTATCTGAAAAAGTACAGGAGGACAAGCCCAAATGTGCAGCATATTTTAAGCTTCTGTGCGCATCATGCTCACTAATTAATGTCTCTTTGGAGAAGCAAGTCACATGGCCAAACCCAAATCCCAGGAGTAGAGAAACATACCTCACTCTTTTGGGGTGCAAAGCCACGTGACAAAAGGTGTGGCTATAGGGACGATGAAGAATTAGACATACCAATTACTCAGTGTGTCGTGTCATTCTTCAATGCCTCCTGCCTTTTCATGAGGAATCTTTTGAGATCATTGAAAAATGGCTGCTGGGACCCAACTCCCTTTTCCATTCTAATTTCTTCCATTTCTTTCTTCCTCCTACTTAATCTTTTTCAGGGCTGTGACTTTGTATTCCTTTGAATAATATCAGTCAAGCTTCTCTGATGTCAAACTACAGAAAACAACTCTGGCCAGTTGTACCAAAAAGGAAATTGAATGGAGGGTTATCATGCACCTCACGAAAACTGGCACGTAGTTGGAGAACCAGGTTGAGAACAGAATAGATCACAGGAAGTTCTGGGGACCCAGGCAGTAGAACCTGATCAATTCTTTTTGCTAGGCACTGAGCTAGGGAGCTCCAGGGGGGAGATGTTTTCCATCACTCTGTCTTTGTGCTCAGAAGTCAAAGTCCTGGCAGAGAGAGGCCCACCTCTTGATTAGGGCAGGGAAGGCACCCTGGTTTACAGCTCACTAAGACTGTCCATGGTGAGGAACAAAGGAGGTTGGGAGAATGGAATGGGATGACCCCAAACAATCAGTGTCCCATTTGTCAGGCTTTGGAGCCAGTGGGTGTGTCAGAAAGAGCCCTGGAGTATAAGCAGCAGGCCAGATTCTATCCCTTGCTCTGCCCCCAACCTGCTTAGAATATGGAATCCAAGGTGGATTCATCCTTCTTTAGCAAACACTTCTATGGTGCCTACAATGTCCCAGACACTGTTCTAAGAACTTGGCAAGTATTAACTCAGCAGTTCTTGACTTCAAGGAGTCATTAGAGAGGGTGATGGCAACGTAAGCTCACAGCTTAGTTGTAGGGATTAAGTGAACAACATGGGTAAAACATCTAGCACAACTCTGGCATGCAGAAAATGCTCAGCATATGTGAATTCCCTTCCCTGAGCCATCTCCCATTTCTACCCTTGCAGAGAGCTCTCTGAGAAAGGAGGATGCCTGAGCTTTCAGGTATCACTCTGAGCTTCTGATCTTGGCATGAGGAACAGTACCCCCTCCAACAGCACTGCCTAACTGAACCCCAGAGGAGGTATGGGATGTTGTAAGATGCTGGGCATCTTCAGAGTGGACTGCTGTTTGACCTCAGGATGCCTCTTTATCGCCAACTTTGGTATCCCTGATGCTAGGGAAATGTTGACTTCATTTTCTATGCTCTTAGAAGTACTGTATTCCATTGTAATGATGGAAATGTTCTCTATCTGTGCTTTCCAGTAAGGTAGCCAGTAGCCACCTGTGGCTACTAAGGTACTGAAATGTGGTTAGTTTTAATGGAGAACTGAATTTATATTTAACTTTAATCATTTACATATGTGGCTAGTGGCTACCAAATGGAGAGTGCAGCTAGAATTTTCGATACAATGGAGCTCCCTAAGGGACCTTGACACCTGCAGTGGGGTGGCAGGATGATGTTTTAGAGAAGAACTTGATGTCTCACTTTCTGTCCCTATGAGGCAGCTGCAGAAGGGTCCCTGCCCTGATAATCTCTGAGTCCTGGCTTCTGCTCACCTCTCTACCCAGATATTTTTTACTCACCAGTGACAACCCCAGGCTGCTGACTGACACCTTGGGCAAGAATCATCCTGCTTCAATCGTGCTCAAGCCTCTCACAATAAACAGACCCAAAGGTTAATGGAGGTGAGATAAATGGGAGCCACTTGGAGAAGAAATAATTAATCTGGGGTTTCAGTTGCCCTTCAGAACCACCTGTGTCCTGGCTGATTTTGCAGGTGGCATTCTACAAAAGAAGAACAAAAAAAAATTCCGTATATACCAATAATAATATTTAGAATCACAGAATGTCAGAGCTGGAGGGAGCCTTCAAGAGAATCTGGCTCAACATCCTTATTTTATAAAGGGGGAAACTGAGGTCTACATGGACAGCCTGCAAGGCTGGTTCTAGTCCTGCAGGTTGGGGTGTGGCAAAGGATGTCGTCTTGCTCTTGCACCCAAGCTGATGAAGCCAGGGGTGGGTCCCACGGGATTCCAAACAACTAAGCAGGGGTATAAGCAGAGAAGTACATCCAGGGTGGGTCATCTGAGCAGCGTGTGGGAGCAGAGTTGGGAAGGGGAAGCCCAGGGAGACAGAGCTGGGGAGGAAGTGGTAAGCCACAGAAGCACGGACCCACATTCTGGACAATTAACGGAGTCATCTCCAGGGCTGTCTTGGTCTATTCAGGCTGCTACAACAAAAATACCACACGCTGGGTGGCTTAACCAGCAGACATTTTTTTCTCACAGTTCTGGAGGCTGAGAAGTCCAACATGAAGACACCAGCAGACTGGATGTCAGGTGAAGATGCATTTCCTGGCTCTCAGAAGGCAATCTTTTCTCTGTGTCTCTACTGGTGGAAGGAGGTGAGGTGGGTCCGTTTTATAAGGACAGTATCCCATTTATGAGGCTGTACCCTCATGACCTAATTCCCTCCTACATGTCCCCAACCCGAACCCATCCCCTTGGATGGGGGGTGGTTTTCTGCATATGAACATTGGAGGTCACATGCATTCAATGTAAAAGAAGGACCCACAGCGAAACCTTCCTGGACAGCTAAGTGTTCATTTCTTGAGAAACTGGGACCCATTTTGAGAACCCAAGACGGGACACAGGCTGAAACACAGTAGGACTTTGCCCTGCTTGCCCGTGGTGATACCCCAAGGCTCATTCCCAACTCTTGTGCCTATCTCTGCTGTGCCTCCAAGACCGTGTCACCCTAGCCACATATTTTAAAACCACTTCCTCCTCTAGCCTATGTTTGACAGAATAATAATTACAATAATAGGTGCTATTTATTGAGCACTTCTTATGAAGAACCAGGCACAGCGCTAATGGTTTCACAAGCCATTATGCCACTTGATTCCCATGACAACCCTGTCGAGTAGACTTTCTTCTACCCATGTTACAGATGAGCAAACAGACGTAGGAAGATGGAACAACTTCTCCCAGGTGGCACAGCCCGTAGGTGGCAGAGAGAGAATTTGAGCTCAGGTCCGTCTGACTCAGAAGCCCCGTCCTCTTGTAAGGCTGTGAATGCAGGAAGACAGGCTCCCTGGCTCCTTTCAACAGACTTAAAAACTGAAAGGTCACGTGGCAGCCTGGGGACACAGTCCCGAGCAGCTGCCCAGAGTCCTCTCAGTGCTGAGCTCTCTGTGCCTCCTTCAAAGACTGCGTTTTCCTAGGTCGGGGGTCATTTTTCTCTTGTGACCAGGTGACTTCGCGATTGATTTCATTTGGCAGGCAGGAAAGGGCGGGTCTCCCCAACAGCGGTCTCAAGGGCCACCTGGACAGTGAATATTGATTTGGGGAGTCGGGAGCGTGGTCTCATCTCTGAGTCCTTTTGGAAGGCACGCCACTTCCTGAGTGGCATCCCCAGTTAAATTACGGTGCCTTGTCCTTTTGGCCAGCTCCTGGTGTAGGAAGGAGGCGGGGCTCCCGGCAGACAGCAGGGAAAGGTTAGGAGTTCCACACAGCATCCTGGATGAATGTTGGGGGCCTGCTCCACCAAACGCGTGTCTGAGCAAAGAGCACTCCTGCCTGATTAATAGGCACCCGCTCTGCCCTGATGGGGGCTGGGCCCATGGAAGGGACAGTTCATCATCTCTCCTCAGCATCCTGCTTGAGAGCACAAGCTCCCACCGGCAGGGCTGCTGTGGCTTAGATGTTCAGGGGGCCATGCCACAGCCTATCCAGGATGCTCCCCAGTGCCCCTGGGAAGACTAGGAGAAACTTAACTGGTGGCTTGTTTCCCACCCCTATCACTGTGTGGCTCTTTCTGGTCCCTTTGGAGATAGCAGCTCCGCTGTCACCCCTGGCTGGTGCTTCTGCCCTCGAGGTGGGGGAAAGGAAGTAGCAAGAGGTTGACTATGCCTTGGGGGCTGATTTCCACTGAGGCCAGAGGACTTCATCCTCCTTTCCCAAAGTAATAAAAAGAGAGAACACTCTCTTTGGTTTGTTTTCATTTTGTTTTGCTTTATTGTGGTAAAATACATATAATGTAAATTTCAGCACAAGTGACATTTAGTACATTCACAGTGCTGGGTACGATGATCTTTAGGTGCAAGACATTTTCATCACCCCAAAAGGAAAGACATCAACATTCATTCTCCTTCCTTTCCATGCATCCCAGGCCCTGGCTACCACTAATCTGCTTTCTATCTGTATGGATTTCTCTAGTCTGGACATTTCCTATGAATGGAATCATACAATATATGGCCTTTTATGTCTGGCTTCTTTCACTTAGCGTGATGTTTTTCAGTTTCATCCACGTCAGTGTTTCGATCCTTTTTTATGGTTGAATTCTATTCCACTATTCCACTATGTAGTTAAAGTAAATTTTATTTATCCATCCAGCTGTTAATGAAGCTTAAGTTGTTTCTACCTTGTGCCTTTTATAAATAAAACTGCTATGAACATTTGTGTAAAGAAATAACGTTTTTCTATTTGTTTGAAACCAATCCAGTTAGTTCTGTGCTGTTCGTTCTAGCCACATGTGGATAGTTAAATTTAAGTTAATTAAAGTGAGATAAAATTAAAAGTTCAGTGCCCTCGTTGGACTGATCACATTTCAACCACTCAGAGCCACACGCAGCTGGCAGTGACCGTATTGAATAGTATAAATGCAGGGGTATTCTTACCATCACAAAAACAGAAAGTTCTATTGGTAAACTTCTCTCTAAAGTGTACAATTAAAAATGACCAAAGGAGGTCAATGGGTACACCTTTCCCATTATAAAATAAGCAAGTCATAGGGATGTAACGTATACATGTATAGCCCAGTGCCTAGAGTTGCTAATCCTATATTTGTTATGTGAAAGTAGCTTTACTCCAACAACTCTCCCTGGATGGAAATATCAGGAAGCAGGCCCCCACCATCAGGCCCGCTGCCTCAAACCCGGAGTCCTTCTCATTGTCTGAGGCTGTGCGCTTTCGGAAGAGCAGGGAGGCAATGCAGTGGTTGTGACAGAGCTGGTGAGATTTCTCAGTGGCTTGAGGGGAGAGGGCCTGCCTGGGTCACAGATCAGCCTCCTGGCAGGAGGGAAAGTGAGTGAAGGGCACTGACCAGGCACTGTGTAGTCAAGCAGGCACAGGAAGGAAAGCAACCGAGAAGCAACTCACCCGCTTCCTGGTGTGGGGCAGTTTCAGGCACCCCACAGGGGGCCCCAAATGGGCTTTTAAGCATCTGGGGGAGCACGGCTTTCTGGAAATGTGGATGCACTCAGGGAAAGATTGACAGACTCTTTATGGCAAGCCCCGGCCCTCCCCCAGAGAAGGACAGGAAAAGCAGCCATGTGGCTAATAGGAATGGGGAGTGGGCAAGTCTGGGCTGAATAAGAGTGGCCCTGAGGGCCTTTCCAACTGAAAACAGCCCCCACCCCCATCTCCCACCCCTGGAGGCCACAGGCCACGGGAACAAAAGGGTTGTTGGATAGTCTGGGCCCAGCCTTCGCTGGACCTCGAGAAGTCAAACGATTTGCCCTCTTCTTGGAATCCCATTTTTCTCATATTTGTAATCAAGATCAATCCAGGAATACATGAGATCATTGGTTTTAAGTTCTTTTTTAAAACATTTTTTAAAAGATTTTATTTATTTATATGACAGACAGAGAGAGAGATCACAAGTAGGCAGAAAGGCAGGCAGAGAGAGAGGAGGAAGCAGGCTCCCTGCTGAGCAGAGAGCCCGACAGGGGCCTCGATCCCAGGATCCTAGAATCATGACCTGAGCTGAAGGCAGAGGCTTTAACGCACTGAGCCAACCAGGAGCCCTTAAGTTCTTTTTTTAATGAGATCATTGGTTTTAAGCTCTCCCCCCCCCCCCCCCACACTCAGGGACTTCTTTATTCAAATGGAGTCTTACAAAGAATAAAACAATTCTCAGGAAGTATAAAGCAACAAAGAATAAAGCAAAGCTATTCTGGTTAAAGATAGTGGCGGCAGTGGCTGAGGGGTGCCCAGAGCTCAAGCACCACGCCCCTGCTGTACCCAGACTTCTCACTCCTGTGATTTCCCAGCTCTAAGTGCCCATGATTTTAAAATAACATTTGCTCTCCTACCAGTTTTGGCAGGGAGATTTTGGAGTCAGGCAAACCCTGGATTCAAATCCCTGTTCTTCCCTGTTCTTTCTTTTTTAGTCCTTTGTGATTTGGAGCAAGTAACATACCTAGTTTACTGGTTTACCCTTACTTTCTTAATCTGAAAAGTGTATCAGTATTACCCTCCAGGGATCTTAGGAGGTTGAAATGCCCTCCACATGGAGTCTGACAACAGCCTTCCTGCCTTCCCCCGTGCAGGTGGGCCTCCTATGTTGTCTCCCCGGGTTGCCCCTCGACCCTATCCAGGCTCTGTCCTGTGCAGTTGTGGACCAGGCACTATGCCGTGTAGGCAGTAGTGGGGACTTAAATAAGATAGAGTCAATCACTTCATGGGACTCATGGACCCGAAACTGATAATTACCACACAGATGGTTTAAGGAAATGAATATATTCAAACCTAGATACAGGACTTCATGTCTATCATGATTAATGTTCATTTCATAGCTCTGGGCTAAATCTTCTGGCTTGTTTTGAATCTTATTTCTGTCATCCAACATAATAGTCATCTCATCTTTCTTTCCTTTATCTGCAGGTGTAACATAGTTTCCATATCTTTCCAATGTCACGACCAAGATGGTGGCAAGAACTAGAACCACTGCAAGAGCAGAGCTCTCAATCGTTCTTCCAAATTAATTCGAATGCGTGCATCACCCCTGTGGCTGTTCAGCCAGTTCAAAACTCATCTTTCCCTCCTGTGAACACTCCTATACCTTGTTATTTTGTAATACTTGGTAATAAATTTATTTTTGTATGCACATTCATAATTTTACATGCATGCATAAATATAATAATTTCATAGACACATATACCACTATACAGACACATCATTGGGCTTTAGGTTCAACATTCTACATTAATCTTACATATTTTATCTTTTTTCTTTTCAATAGTAACTCAGGAATCCCTTTCATGAAGATGATGCCAAAGGTGAAAAAGGAAGCCCCTGCCCCCTCAAAGTCGAAGCCAAAGCAAAGACTTCGAAGGCCAAGAAAGTGGTGCTGAAAGGTGTCCACAGTCCCCCAAAAAAGATCTGCCCATCACCTACGTTCCAAAGACACAAGACACTGCGTCTCTGAGGGCAGCCCAAATATCCTTGAAAGAGTGCCCCGAGGAGAAATAAGCTTGATCCCTTTATCATCATCCCCCTGACTACTGAGTCAGCCATGAAGAAAATAGAAGACAACAACACACTTGTGTTCATTGTGGAGGTCAAGGCCAACAAACACCAGGCCAAACAGGCTGTGAAGAAGCTCGATGACATTGACGTGGCCAAGGTCAACACCTTGATCGGGCCTGATGGAGAGAAGAAGGCATATGTTCGACTGGCTCCTGACTATGATGCTTTGGATGCTGCCATGGGATCATCTAGACTGAGTCCATCTGGCCAACTCTAAATATAAATTTTTTCACTAAAAAAAAAAAAAAATAGTAACTCACGAAAATCACTCCAACTTGGAGCTGCATCTCATAGGTCATCTGTCATAGCTCTAATGCACCCTCTTAGATGCTTACATAACAGGCTGTCATATGAAATATGTGCCATAATTTATCTATTCCTAATTGACAGGATTTTCCCTTTTTTCTGTACAAGCAACAATACTCTTGTATATATTTGTATATATGTCTTTACATACAGATGCTTTTATTTCTACGAGATAAACTCTGAGAAATGAAATGCTCCTACTTTTAATATCTTAATTTTAATAGCTGCTGCCAGACCACTTTCCAAAATAGCTATCATCAATTATAGTTCCACACAGAAACCAACCCAAGTTTTAATTTTTGCATACCTGATAGTTATAAAGTGACTGCTCATTGTTACTTCTTTTACTGAAGTATAACTGACATATATAACATTGTATTAGTCTCAGATGTACAACATAATGATGCAATATTTGTATATATTGCAAAATGATATCCACAGTAAGTCTAGTTAACATTGGTCACTGTATACAGTCACAATTTTTTTGTGTGTGATGAGAACTTATAAGATCTACTCTTTTAGCAATTTTTAGTTATGCGGTATAATCTTATTAATTATAGTCACCATGCTCTGCATCACCACTGCTACTTTAATTTACATTTCCCTGACTGCTTCAGAATTATATGTATCTCATGTTTGTTGAGCATTTAAATCTGCTGTCCTGCAGATTATTGTCTTCTTAGTTTCTTTACTTATTTTCCTTCAGTTGTTTGTCCAATTCTTGTCAGTTTGTATAAACTCTTTACATATTATAGATTTAACCTTAACTATTGCATTGCAAATATTTTCCCAAATCTATTTGTGTGTATTGACTTAATTTTTTTTTAAAGATTTTATTTATTTGACAGAGAGAAACACAGCCAGAGAGGGAACACAAGCAGGGGGAGTGAGAGAGGGAGAAGCAGGCTTCCTGCCGAGCAGGGAACCCGATGTGGGACTCGATCCCTGGTCTCCGGGATCATGCCCTGAGCCGAAGGCAGTCGTTTAACCAACTGAGCCACCCAGGTGCCCCTGTATTGACTTAACTTTTAGTGCCTCTTGCTATATATAAGTTTTTAAGTGCTCTGCTCTGCTTTTAAGACTTCTGGTTTTCTAAAGACTCTTGGGTGGCACAGTCGGCTGTCTTTGACTCTTGGTTTCAGCTCAGGTAGTAATCTCAGGATTCTGAGATTGAGCCCGCATCTGGCTCTGTGCTCAGCACAGAGTCTGTTGAGATTCTCTCTCCCTCTTCCTCCTACCCTCCTGTTCATGCTCTCTCCCTCTCAAATACATAAATATATCTTAAAAAAAAAAACCTTCTGAATTTCTAGCATCAATTTGGATGGTCTCCTTGTCTCTAGATTAAAGATGTAGGCTTTTGGATTAATTTTTATTTTTTTTCACATTTGAAATCATTACGCCATCTGAAATTTATTTTTGTCTTTATTTCTCACAAATTGAAATACCAACTTCACTGTTTTATTTCTTACTTATTTTATAATCTATTTCTGGATTTTCTAGTCTGTTTCACAGACCTATTTATTTACATTTATGGAAATAATATTAATTTGTTTATAGAAACTTTAGAACATGTGATATTTGGTAAGGCAAGTGCTCACTCTGTATATATGATCTCAGACATTTTTTAAAAACCTAAGGCATCGGATCATTTTATCCAGTTCAAATAATCCTATTGGGATTTACATGGGAATTATACTATATTCACAGATACCAATTCTGGAAAAATCAAGTTGGCATGATACCAAGTCTCTCTATATGAAAATACATTATCTCTATTTGTTCTTTATATTTTATTTATATTACTTTATACTTTTATTCTTTAATAAAATCTTATAATTTTCTTCACGTGGTTCTTTGCCGTTCTTATAAACCTCATTCCTTAGTGTTTTCTAGTTCGTGTATGGAACACTTTTTCTCATTTTCATTTGTCATATACACTGCTGGAATAGAAGCCACTGTTTTTTGTATATTTACCTTGTATTTTGCTACCTTGACAAATTCTCTTATACACTTTGGTAAGTTTTTCTAATTAGAGTCTATTGAATTTTCTAGAAATTCAATAATCCCCTCATGAAAAGAGGGCATTTTATCTTGTCGTTTCTACTGTTTATAGCATTTTTTGGCTCATATCATTTATCAGAACCAAATACTTGAGTAATTATAAGGAGAGCAAGCATCTCTGTCTAGTTACTGACTTCTGATTCAAATATTTTAGGTATTTGGCATTTAGAGTAATAACAGCTTTTATTTTTTGTTATATTTGTGTAACCTAATATTTAATTCTTTGTTACATTTATTATAATTAAGTTATTATTATACTCGTATTTCAGTAAATTATTTTACTGTTTTACTTAGGCTTTAATTAGAAATGACTACAGACTTAATATCAAGTGTTCTTTAAGCATTTACTGATGGGATCACATAATTTTTCCATTCATGTATTGATACACTGGATAATGTTAATAAATTTCCAGATATAAAGCTAGTCTGCATTCCCTGAATAAAACCTACTTCAGTTTGGCCTATTTTTCTGTTGAAGCATCATTAGGGGTTACTCACTAATAGTTTAGATTGGCTGTTCCCATCTATACACATATGTGAGATTGGCCTAAGCCTTTTATAAAATAATCTCCTTTTCAGTTTTTGGTACTAAAGTTATGCTGTCTTCATAAAATAAATCAAGAGAGCTCCCCATCTTCTCACAGGGCCGAGAGTAGGTTATCTGACACTGATCTGGTGTGTCAGTATCAGATAAAAATCACCTGTGACCTTACTTGTTCCTGATTATTTACTAAGTCATAGTTCTCACTTTCAAAATTCTTCTACCATAACTGCTGTTCAAGTGTTCTGCTTTTTCTGGTGTCAATTTTGGTAATTTGCGTTTTCTAGGAAATCATCTATTTCTTCTAAATTTTTAAATCATTGCCAAAAAGTTGCATATATTAATTTCTTATATTTTAATTTCTCTTGCATTTGTGTTTTTGCTGACTTTTACATTACTAATCTCTTTTTCCTTAATCAAATTTGTAGGCATATTTTATGATATTGTTGTTTTCCAAGTACTCGACTTTCAATTTATTTTCACTTTCTCTTATTTGAAATGTTTTCTTATTTCCTTAAGTTCAACTTTTGTCTCAGTGAGTGTCCTGTTCTAGTTTTTGAAAATGTCTTCTGTTTATCGGTTTCAATTTCTTGAATTCTGAACTGTCTTGATGTGAATTTTAAATAAGACATTAAAGACTATTAATTTTTATTAGTATGGATTTTTCTGACCATGGATTATGTATAATGTGTTCTTTTAATTGACTTCTTCAGAAGTTACAATATCCCTTTTGATTTCTCTCTCAACATAAGGATTTTCTAAGATTATATATTTTAAGCTCTAAGTAGTTAAAAGATTTTGGCCATTTTGTTTATCACATGCCTCTAATTTTATTAGGATAATGATTAGGGAATGTGGCCTTATTTTATAGCTATATAATCTCTACTTTTTAGAATATTCAAAGCATTTCTTTTGGGGAAAGAACATGATCAATATTTATGTAGTTTGTGGACATAGAGTAAGTATATTCTTTATTTAAAGCAATTATAAATTTTATATATAGCCAAGATTACTGAGTTTTTAAAATTTTGTGTCTATATTTAATTTAATTTATTAGGTGTGAAATATTCTAATGGAATTGAACTGAAACCTTTGTGTATAATTTTTTGGGGGGGTTTTCAAAGATTTCATTTATTTATTTACTTGAAAGAGAGAGAGTGAGAGAAAGGGTGAGCAGGTGCATGTGGAGGGGTGGGGGGAGGCAGATGGGGAGAGACAAACAGACTCCAGGCCTACACAGAACCCCACATGGGGCTTGGTCTCATGATCTCACTTCCTTGAGAACACCACCTGAGCCAAAACCAAGACTCTGCTGCTTAAATGACTGAGCCACCCAGGCACCCAGGCATACCCTGTGTATAATTTTAAAAATCAAGTTCTTTTTACATTTCTAATAGCTTAGCTTTATATGTTTAGCTGACACATTCTTTTGCTTATACAATTTATGAAATATCTTCATATCCACCACTTGTGTTATGTAGCGTCCCTTTTTTTGTCTTATTTAGTGTTCAACCTTAAATTCTACTTTGTCTAATATTGAATATTGTTGTCACTCTTGCCTTTTTTTTTTCATTTGCATTTGCCTGGCGTTCTTCTTCCCATTCCTTTCACTTGAATCTTTCATTGTCACTTTCTTTTAAGTATATTTATTTAAGCAGTGTATAAATGTTTTTGGCTTTTAACCCTCTCTGATAAGCTCTGTCCTTTACCGACATAATTCAGTTTATTTCCAAATGATTTAAAAACTTATAATCCTGTCTTTTCTTCACTTTCATGCTGCTTTACAGTTGTGATTTATCTTACATTGTTTTTTCTTTTTCTGTATTTTCACTGGTTTGATCAAATTGTCACTCATGAAATTTTCCCTTATTAATTTTCACATTCTAATAAAACTATTACATTCTATTAACATTTTCTATCACTTTCCTTATACTCATAATCATTTATTTTCATATTATTATTAGCAAGATATTATTTTACCAAGCAAGACATTCTATTTTCACCTTACCTTTACTTACCCCTACCCCATTTCTCCTTCCCCTTTACATTCCCCTCTTTCAATCCTGGAAGAGACATTTGGGATGTGTCTCACTTCTGTCCCCCTGCTGACCAACTGTTGCTCAGATAGTTTAGTGTTTTTAGGTCTGGATGCTCTTAGAATTTCCCTTGAGATGTTTCTTTTCAGTTTTCAGATTCTAAATTTAAGATATCTATTTCACATTTCCAGAGAACCCATTATTCTCTATCCAGAAATTTTCTCTTGTTTTGTGTTTTTTTAATTTAGTGATTATCTTTTTGCCATGGGATCCCTCTTTGCTTTTTTCTAGATCTCCAACACTTGCTTGTCAGGTCTCCTGGTTCCATCTTCCAGCTCTCTAGAGTTTTCCTTCACAGTTTTCATCTCTTTATATTTTTCTCTGTGCATTAGTGTATGATACTTTCACTTTTTCCTTTGTTTCACTTGCCACATTGGAAATTTGGGAAAACCACATTTCAGCTTCAGAAAGTCTTTTTGTGTACCTTTGCTGCTATCGACTGCCAAGAAGTGTTTTGTTTTTCTGTTTAGTCTCAAAGATAAGGAATTTGAAAGCTGACATAGCCAAGAGAAATTAAACTACAAGAGAATAACATGTGTAACTTTTGAGCAATGATTGCAAAATCTAGAAGAGATGGATCATTTCATAGCAAATAAATTTTCAAAATTGACCACAGAAGAAATGGAACATTTGAAAAGAGCAATTATCATAGGAGAGAAAAGAAAGTGACTAGATTATACACCTGAAATTAATATCATACTGTATGTTAACTGGAATTTAAATAAAAACTTAAAAAAAATTTTTTTTCAGGCAACATCTTCCATTAAGATATCAGTCTTCTCAGGGCACCTGGGTGGCTCAGTCATTAAGCATCTGCCTTCGGCTCAGGTCATGACCCTGGGGTCCTGGGATCAAGGCCCCGCATCAGCATCGGGCTCCCTGCTCTCTATCTTTTTTTTAAAGATTTTATTTATTTGTTTGTTTGTTTGACAGAGAGAAACACAGCGAGAGAGGGAACACAAGCAGAGGGAGTGACGGAGGGAGAAGCAGGCTTCCCACTGAGCAGGGAGCCCGATGTGGGACTCGATCCGAGGACTCTGGGATCACGACCTGAGCCAAACGCAGATGCTTAACGACTGAGCCACCCAGGCACCCCAGAAGATCTTCATTCTTATAAGGAAGTCTAGGTGACACACTACTGCATCCACTATGGATGGGCCATTATTTTTCTTTGTGACCCCCCCCCCTGAGTTTCTATCTTTTATTAGAATATCACAAGTTCTAAACTGGTGTTTGGTGAGTAGTCCCCTCACTGTGGACCACTGTAGCAAGCAAGGGGACCATCCCTTTGAGGTGTGGAAGACATCTCCTGATCTCTCCTTTTCTTTCAGCCACCAGAGCATGAGAACTCAGTCTTGAGCAGAAGATGGGAGCAGGGGGAAGGGAGGGATGGCATATTCCCTGGTCCCCTGGGGGACTGATTTCTGCAGGTAGGCTTCTCTCATGGTGTGTTGCTTTTCGATGCCCTCCAGCTTCATCATCCTTTATCCTGGAGGAGAAAGTCCTGTATCAGTTTCCTTGACCATGATCCCCACAGTATCCAGGGGTTTTACAGGCCACCACGGGTCCCAGCTGCTGTTTGACCTGGGAAAGTCAAATTGATGAGAGTTGATAGCTGCGGACAGGCTCCCTTTTCCTTGAAGTCCCTAGTCCATTGCTCCCCACCTTTCTTACCTTGTCCATGAGAACCATGTAAAATATTTTGTTAGTTGCGTAGCTGAAATCAACACGCTAACTCACCATCCAGTGGACCGGGGGAATACTGGGCTGGAGGCAAAAAAGAAATGAATGCGCTCCTTTTGGAGGTGAAGGAAAAGTTTAATCAGTCACCATTCTGGTCCTTAATTTCGTGCCCATCCCTAGGTTAGGACCCCCCGGGGATCTCTGAAAGGAAAAATTAGCAAGCTCCCACAGAGTGTTCTCTGTGTATATTTCCATCCAAAGAGATCAGTCTTTATGTATTTAAGTAAAGCCTTATGTCTTATACATGAGTATGAGCAGGTGGAAATGTTTACTCAGCCTGAATCCCTGGTTGCAGATGTCTCTATGATCCAGGCCCTTTGAAATTCAAACATATTCATGAGGCTAAAACATAGATGCCCTTCATCAAGCCCAAGAAAAGCTATCTAAAAACATAGCTCACAAGCCCATATATATGCGTGGAAATGGGCGTGTCAATTGAAGTATCCCTCTGGGAGCCAGGGGTTGGTAACTCCCGGGAAGGGCCACCCTAGCGCCTACAGCTGGGGCAAGAGGCTAAACCCTGGCAGCGGTCCCAACTGCACCATCTCCACCGAGCCCAAGGAAGAAGAGCCGTGAGAGGGGTGGAAGGCAGAGCCGTGGCGCATGGGGAGCTCTGAGCGCCGGTGTTGGGGTATTGGAAGGGGACCGGCAAAGGGCAAGGGCGCAGCCAAGGACAAATGCGGTAGGAGCAGTGTCAGGGAGACCCCAGTATCAAATGAGCGGACGAGGGAAAATTCATTCCATTTTTCATTTTGCTTGGAACTGGGAAGAAACGGGTTGGGTGCTATTTTGGGGGGCTTCTGGGGTTCTCTGCTGCAGCTGTCAGGTTCCCCGAGCTGGCAGGGGAGGGAGATGGGTGACAGGCTGAGCTGGTCACAGGGCATGGAGGGAAGGCACCACCGCCATGCCTCTTTCACTGTTTCCCTGAGGATGGTCACAGGAGTAGGAAGGATGAAGGATTTGTTCCAGGAGGGGAAGCCCAGGAAACGTGGAGAGATGAAGAGGGTACAGACAGCGCTAAGGGGGTGGGAGGGAGGAGCCCTCCTGCAGCGTAGCCTTGCCAGAGCCCCCCAGACATTTCAATCCTTCAAGTCCTGGGCTCACACAGCGGTGTTTCAAACAAGAAAAGGACTTGGTAATATGGCCTCAAAGAATTCACCGTCTGGAATCTCTCAAGACAGAAAGGATGAGAGAGAGAGAGAGGGAGAGAGAGAGCGCTCTCACCAAGGGCAGCGCTGATGTGTAAAACTGGAAAACAAAGTCCATTTCCAAATACAAAGCTGAAGGCCGTTGGACCTTAGTGTTAATCCCTGGAAAACCCTCCAAGTCCAGTGGTTGAGCAGTCCGTTTGTAAGCGCTTAAAGGAAGAAAGCACTTAAGGAAGAGCAGGAAGAGGGCTTGTGAAGTATGCCAGACACAGGTGACTATGTTTGCAAAGTCCTGGCCAGTGAGGGTGCCTGAGCCCCTGGAAAGCATTTCCCAGTCCGTCAGGATAGCCTCGACCATAACACAGAAGCATGCGGGCTACGTGTTGTGGGGGTGCCAGAGACATGCCCCAGAGGAATGTTGATGAGTGGAAGGGACTCCTGCGGTCTACCACAAGGATCTGTTTTTAGCCAGGCTCTGTTTTACTTACCAGGCAGAGAGGTAAGCACAGTGACTATAAACGAACTTGGCTTGAATGAACTTTGAACTTGAATGAACCTGGCTCAGTCACTTAGCGGGTGTGTGACCAAAAAAACATATTTCATTTTTGTGAACCTCAATTTCCTCATCTGTCAAGTAGGAGATAATTCTACCCCTACCTGAAAAATTATACATACACACAAAAATGCATGTATAAATATATAATAAACACTCGTATATATACGTATGTATGTATAGAAGCATACATGACATGCATCTATACATATGAACATTAATAGGTCTATAAATATGTATAACACATGTGTGTGCACTGGACCAGTGGTTGTTGGGTGATGGTCGTTATCTGAGCACCCTGGCGTCTCTTCCTCCAGCAGAAGGGGGCAGGAGCTTACGTCCTTGAAGGGCAGATTGGGGTGGCCCCAGGGTATGAATGTGTGAGAACAATAAGGACTTCATGAAAGGGGAATATTTAAGGTTGGAGTAAGTCTAAAAGAAAATAATAAATCCCGAGCAGATTTGCTAAATGAGAATGGATTGTGGCACTCAGGCCAGAGGGAAATTTAGGAGTTAGTGCAGCAATTACAGCCCTCCCAGAGTTATAGGGGCGCACCGGGGAGTCTTTAACCGATGCCCTGTAGCCAGAAGAGTAATTCACTAGGCTGGGCTGTACATCTAAAGAGAACTCTGCTCCAGACCAAACTGTGTTTTCTTCCAAATTAAAAAGCAATTTACCTCCCTAAATCACAAGCTGCTGAGCTCTCCCCAACACTACTATGCAAATCTTATTCTATAGGCAGATAAATTGAGACGGCTGTAAAAAGAAGAAAAAAAAAATCAGAGCTCCGTACACTTAAACCTTTTCTGCTTTTGTACACTTAAACCTTTTCTGCTTTTCTGCTTGAGCGGGCTCTCCCTCTGCCTAGGGCGCCCCCCCTCCCCCCACCTCCACTGCTTCGGAGTCTGGAGGTATCCGCCCCTTGCGCTCAGTCCATTCACTGGCTAAGCATCTGCCGAGTGGGGGACAAAGTACTGGCCCTCATCTGAACTGTCAGCTTAGTATGGGAAGCAGAGAGCTAATCAAGTCCCAGGCGTCCAGCTGGATCCCAAGGAGAATTAGATGATATTAAAATAAAATGGGGGAAATGAATAGCTGTATAGTGTCTATTATGCATGATGGGCTCTCAGGCAGCAATTCTCACCAAAGAAATTCTGCCCAGGATCAATATCCCCATGTTATCAGTGCAGATACTGAGTATCAGTGAGGTGAGACTGGCCACTTGAGACTTGGCTCTGATTTATGCCAAGCGGCTTGTATGCCCACCTGCTGGACCTTCGTGGTGGACCGTGATTGGCAAGCCCGTGGTGAGCTGGAACTCTGAGGGACTGTGTGCATTTGCGTGCGTACATAGGCGTGTGTTTTGGGGGTTATGGTCAGAAGAGGGGAAAGCTAGGCTGACAAAAACCATCAAGGTCACTACATGTGACATTGTGAAAAAGAGGCAAAGGTGTCCATACGGACCCCTGGGGTTGGATTTGGGTTGGGCCAATCTGTTTTCTTCCAGTGTGTGGTCTCATGACCGCCAGCATAGGAAGCACCCGGGAAAGCTTGCTAAAGGGCAGGTTCATAGGCCTGACCTCAACTCTAGCAAGTTGGACTCCCCGGGTGGGTCCCAGGAATCTGCCTATTCAGCAAGCCTAGGAAGGAGCCGATGGATATCTCAACAGTTCAGGGATAAAGGGACTGAGACACATCTCACCCACATCTTTCTTGTCATCCTAAGCGGTCCTCATGTGGAGCAGAGCCCAGCAGCTTTCAAACCGGGGCATCGTGCAGGTATTCTAAGAACATTCCTCTACTCTGCTCCAATTGTCTACCTCCTGCCTGCCAGGCACTGTGCTAGGCGCCTCAAGATACATGAGACCTAGGGCCCGACTTCAGGGAATCTTCCGAGGGCAGGAACTAAGTGTGTTGATTTCTGAACCTTCCCAGAGAGCGTAGGCCTGCATTATTCACAAATCAAATTCTCAGTAATTGAGAATGAATGAATGAATGAATGGATGGATGGATGGATGTTTCTAGGACAGCCACCAGGCGCTCACACCCTGCTCCCGTGAAAGACAACCGCATCCCCTCCTCCCCTCCGGCTTGCTCCCTCCTGGCTTCTCTTGGCCAAGGAGGGTTGGCATGTTGGGTTATTTATTTATTTATTTGAGAGAGAAAGAAAGTGAGAGGCAGAGCGTGAGCAGGCTGGGAGTGGGGCAGGGGAAGAGAGAGAAGCAGACCCCCCACTGAGCGTGGAGCCCCATGTGGGGCTCGATCCCAGGACTCTGAGATCATGACCTATGCCTAAGGCAAACCTTAACTGACTAAATCGCCTGGATGTCCCCAGATGTGAATTTTAGAAAACGCTTTGGGCTGCGGGGCCTTCGTGTTCAGCTCTGCACGCGGTGCCAGCCCTGTATTGGGCAGCCCAGAGATCCTGGTTAAATATGTGGCTCGCTCTCCTGCCAGCTGGGCCCTGATGGGGCAGCCAAAACCTGCTCAACCTGCCTGGCCAGTCCGACTGCCCCGCCTGGGAGCAGACCCCCCCCCCCCCGCGCCTCACAATGCCCCCCACCCCCACTGAGGGTGCCCTGAAACACCCAACACTGTGTGCTCCTTTTCTTCTTCCTGTCCCCCAGGCCCTTGCTGAGCTCCGGGGATCTCCCAGTTCTGGTGAGAAGGTTAAAGACCCCGTAGCCATGGGATCTCTCTTGGGAGCCCCTCTGGAGCACCTGGGCCTCCTGCTCACTTCCAGGCCAGTGGCTTTCATCCGGGTCTCTCTGCTGGTCTCCCTCCTGGCAGTGGAGACCTGGTATCCTCTCCGCGTCCTCCCTTCCCCCTTGCCCCCAGGCCCCCCATGCATAAGGACACTTGGAAGGTGCTGTCCGGGTCGAAGCTGCATGTGGGGCCTGATAAGCACATCCTGCCCATCTACTCCCGTTCAGATGTCTCTCACCCCCCCGTCCCCAGTCAGGGGCTACAGAGTTCCTGGAGAACAAGCTGACTGAGATGAGCTTCCTCGGGGAGCTGGGAATCTCTGGGAGACCAAGTCTAGGCACAGATAAGCCACCAGAGAGCCGCGCAGAGCAGCTGGGACAGCAGGTGGCTGAGGCCTGGAGGGACAGGCCCGCAAGGGCCCTGTGGGAGCCGGGGTAAGAGCGGGTGCCAACCAACCGAAGAGGAAACTTTACCGGGAGGTGGGAAGGTGATGTTGGGGCTGGGGGGAGGGGCATTTGCCGGCTCAGGAGACGGCCCCTGCCCATGTCCATGCCTAGGGCCCCTGGTGCTGCTGGTGTTGGCTCCCACCGCCAAGCCTTTACACTTGTCTTCCCCCTGGCTGCCCCTTTCCTCCTGGAATTCCTTCAGGAGCCTGTGGGGAGGGGAGCCTTCTCTGTGAAGCCAGAGGCCCGGGAGCATGAATCACCCCTTCCTGTAACCGACCCCTGCACACACCTCTGCCATTGCGGCCCAGTCTTCACCTGGCCTCTCCATCCGTCCATGGGGCTCTCCCTGAGGTCGGGCCGCGTCTTACTTACTCATCTGTGACCCCCAGTGCCCAGGACGATGCTGGCACACACGAAGGGCCAACAAAGGCCAACTAGATCAGACAGAGCCGCTGTCCACACCCAGCCCACGGTCCCTCCCTGCTGTAGATGTCCCATGCCTGTCCTCTCCCCACGCTGCCCTGCCTCTGTGCTCCTCCCCTGCTCTCCTGGGACCCTGCCTGGGACACAGTGACCTTCGGTGTTGGGCCTGTCTCTGCTACTTAAACCCAGTGACACCTCAGCATTTGGGCCTCGGGTTCCTCCACATCGGTTGGTCAGGATGAGATCCCCGCACAGAGTTGATGATACTCACGGGGTGCCCTGCCTGGCACCTCCCAGGTCCTCTACAAACATCTGCTTCTCCCTCAGTGCCTGGTTCCCCTCCCTCGCCCCTGTCCTGCTCCGGCAGCCCCTACCCAACTCCTTCCAGCCAGTCTGCACATCGCTGACACCTCTCTGCAGCCCAGGTGAGCCATCTGGGGCCTGGTGGGGCTGGCCCAGCATGGCGAAGTTTCCTTAACAGACTCCTTTGGCATATTTGGTAACTAGGGGGCAATGGACCCATGTTTGTTGTCACTGGAGGAAGAGGGTCCGCCCAGCTGTGAACGCTCCAACCCCTCAGAGACATGCCAGACCTGGCCCACTGAAGACAGGGGACTGTGATAGCTGGCCACATGGGTACTGGGTCATACCTTGCTTAGGCTACCTCTTCGACTGTGTGACTCCCGGCAAGTCAGTCTACCTCTCTGAGCCTCAGACTCAGCAGGCAGAAAATGAAAACTGATGCGCGAACCGTCCTCAAAGAGGGTGATGTGAAGATGAAATGAAATTAATGCTGACAGCATGTTTAGCATGGTGCAGGGAACATGGGAAGCATGAAATGAATTACATAAATTAGTAAATATGTGCATTTTCACAGCTGTGCCGAGCCCAAAGAACAGAACGCTCCTCAGGGTTTATGGGGCCCCAGGAAAATATTTGATTAAAAATGTGTTATCAAATCCATGTGGAGTCTAATGATTTATTGATGAAGGCTTAGAATAATGGGCAGAGACGAGGCACTTAATTGTTTGTTGGCCTATCAGCGCTCGTGAGGATTCTTCAGAGAGCCCCGGCACTGCCTCCCCCCATTCAGGTCCGGGAAGCATCGCTTTGTGTTCTTTATTGACAAGAGCGCATTCCCGGCTAATTTCATATTTCCCACTGCAAGGAACAGGTGGCCACACCAGCAGAACTCACAACGCCGTGCCTTTCTGGAGCCTGGGAGTCCCTGGAGCCGAGTTCGGCTCTCTGGCTGTGCCGTTCCCCAGGGTCATTTCTTTAATGCTGGCGGCCACCAGCGCTCATGAAGCCCGACCAGCGGGGTATGCGCTCACTGATTTCACGACCCTCAGTCGTCATTGTGCTTTGTTACTGATAACCACGCGTCTATAAGACCTGCCCCGGGACTGCAGGGAAAGGGGACCAGTGATTCGTCTTCCGGTCATGTTAAATTTGTTGTTTGGAATGCTGTCGCTGATACCCACAAGATGACTTCCACCCACGTCTTCTCTTGAACCCACTAGGCCGTAAGGACTGTACCCCTGGAATGTGGTGGCTCTCACACCACCATAGGCGAGGCGGCGCGTGGGGGAGCCGGCAGACAGGTGTGTCTGCGTGAAGAATGTCCATCCCCTCTCCAGCTCGTCTTCAGATGGCCAGGGGGAGCATGGTGTCCCCACCCCCATCAGATATAAAAGACTGTGTTGCAGCATTCTCCAAAGTCCTCGGAGGAGATAGGCACCTCTCCCACTGCCCTCAGGTGTCACAGAGCTGAGGCTACACCATCGTGGAAGAGAACCAGCCCATGGGCCTATGATGGTGGCTCTGTGATGGGCTGTGGGTAGATCAGAGGCCCCAGGTTTAGCCCACATCAGCATGTCACTACATTCTAGGGGCCTGGCTCATGCATTCAGTGAAAGGAATAGTATGCTAGCTGGCAGTGGCCGTCCACTACTCAGACCACTCTCCGGGAACCATGGCCTGGCCGGGCGGCCCTAGGATAACGATCCCGGGTCCCAGAGCTCTGTCAGGTGCTTTACAGACCCCATGCGAAGAGTAGAGGACCTGAGAGCATGTGCAAGGGGAGACGCAGAGCCAGGGGCTCCTGCTGGTCTAGGCCTAGAACACAGGTGCCCCACACAAAGCTCGAGCAGACCCTGGGGTCTCAAGAAAATGTCAGGGAGGGGGTTTCTGGAAGCTGGAACCTATGCAGGCCCAAACCAGTGGTTTGGCAGGCATGTCTGCCCAAGCAGAACTCCCAGCCCCTGCTGGTCCTTGGTATCCAAAAGAAATTCAGAGAATTTCAAGGAAGGTACCCCAATGGGGCCTCCTGAGGCGTAGGGCCATGGAAGCTGGGCCTAGGCCTAAGGAAGCTACTTCCCTCCAAGAATTGATAATAACCAATGAATGAGATTTTGAATCTAAGGGTCATGAAAAACTGAACCACCTGAGACGTGCCGGGCTGTCCAGTGTTCGCCCCGACCGCCGTGGGCGTGGCTAGGCTGCAGCGGGGCAGACGGGTTTGGCTGCGGTGGCAATGGCTCCGTCCCCCAGGGACGCTGCTGTTCGTGGCACCCCTCCCCCAGCCTCGCCGTCCCGCGCCAGGACAAGGGTGCCCAACCCACTGCACACTGGGGAGTCTTGATCATGTTCTCAGACCCATGCCAGACTAGTTAAATCTGAATCTTAGGGGATGGATAAAGAGAGGGAATGGGAGCAGCAAGGCCTTTGGGCACAGCAGGCTTGAGTTCAAATCCTAATTCTTCTGCCTATACGCCCGTGTGACTTTGAGCAAGCTAATTAACTTCTCTGCGATTCTGTTCCTGCCTGTGTAAATGTGCTGCTTAGGCCTCCAGGACTGCCATGAGTTCAGTGACCGAGACCATGGGCTTCAGGCCGATATGTTCCATACTTCACTGGCTGTGTGAAAGCGGGCGATGATCTAACCTCTCTTAAGCCTTCATTTCTTATTTTCAAACGGACATACTAATATTCCCCCCCACCACCCACGACTGTGGAGATAGAATAGGATCATGTATTTTATTTTATTTTATTTATTATTTTTTTAAAGATTTTATTTATTTGACAGAGAGAGAGATCACAAGTAGGCAGAGAGGCGGGCAGAGAGAGAGGAGGAAGCAGGTTCCCTGCTGAGCAGAGAGCCCCATGCGGGCCTCGATCCCAGGACCCTGAGATCATGACCTGAGCCAAAAGCAGAGGCTTTAACCCACTAAGCCACCCAGGCGCCCTTGGATCATGTATTTTATTTTATTTTATTTTATTTTATTTTATTTTATTTTATTTTATTTTATTTATTTATTTTAAAGATTTTATTTATTTGACAGAGAGAAACACAGCGAGAGAGGGAACACAAGCAGGGGGAGTGAGAGAGGGAGAAGCAGGCAGCCGGATGTGGGACTCGATCCCAGGTCTCCGGGATCCTGACCTGAGCCGAAGGCAGTCGCTAAACCAACTGAGCCACCCAGGTGCCACCAAGGGATCATGTATTTTAAATACCTCACATAGTACCTGGCATGCTATATGGAATCAAAAAAAAAAAAAAAAAGATTATCCTCTTGCCTATAAGAAGCAGATGATCCCAATCGTCCATCCAGCTTTTGGCTGTCTTCGCTTCCCTGTCACTTTCCTGTCTGCCTCCCGCCAGCCCCCAGCCTGACAACACACACCTCATCAATCCTTCTCTCCCCTAACTGCTCCAGTCATATTAATCTTCCTTGTTCCTTCTTATCTCTCAGCCTTTGTTCCTGTCAGGTGTGCAATGGAATGGTCTCCCCTCTTCTCTCTGCCGAATGAGGATGAGCACCTCACTCATGCCTTTGTCAGATTAAAATGTTCTCCATGGCAAAAAACAAAGCAAAACAAAACACACACACACACACACACACACACACACACACACACACACACACACACACACTCACACAACCAGGAATGAAGGAAAAGGACAAACCAAGGGAATATATGTACATATTCCTATCCAGGCAATAGGAAGAGCTCTTACAAATTAGTGAAAAAGAATAATAACTCAATTAAAAAAAAAAAGAGAGAGGGACAGAACCCATAGGCAGTTTACAAAGAGGGAAGTACAAATGGCCGTAAACGTGAAAAAAAGCTCCAGCTCCCTCGTCATTAAAAAACCTCACATGGAAACAATGAGATGCCATTTTTCACTATTATCTTGGCAAAAGAATGATGACAACCCAGTCAGGCACGGGGATCGGGAGGACAACACAGCCGGGGCTGGCAGGGGGAGTGGAAGCTGGCGCCTCCCGTCTGCCTGGCAGTTTGACAACTTTACCAAGATTTTCAAGGCTTTTCGTCTCTGAGAGCACGATGCCGCTGCTCGGGGCTGTGTTACAGTTGTAATTGCTCGTGCCCCTCTGTTCACTCAACAGCTTGGTACCTCTCCCCAGGCACGGTCCTCCGTGTTGGTATGCAGTGAGAAGAGGACAAAACAGCTTTGCCTCAATTCGCTTCTTCCTGCTGCTATAACTTCCACGAGTGTGGACTTGGCACCTTACAGTGCTGCTGGTCAGAAGCCCCACAGTTGAAGGGTTGGCAGAGCTGAGTTCCTCCCGGAGGCTCTAGGGGAGAATGCATTTCCTTGTCTTGCCCATCTTTTGGAGGCCACCCGCACTCCTTCACTCACGGCCCCTCGTCCTTTCCCTGACTCTGACCTTCCTGCCTTCTTCTTACAGGGACACTGTGGTTATATTCAAATGTAATGGATAATGCAGAATGATCTCTGCATCTCCAGATCTTTAACGTAATTGCATCTGCAGAGGCCCTTCAGCCACCTAAGAGTCTATTCACAGATCCTGGGGATTAGGATGGCTATCTTTGGGGGTCCTTGTTCTGCCAACCACACAGCTTCATGGAGTTAATATTCTAGTGCTGAAACACAAAGATATTCATGGCAGCATTATTTGCAACAACAGAGAACTTGAAAAGCCTAACTGATCATTAATAGCAGCCTCGTTAAATTGGTTATGATGCCTCTATTTAGTGGAATCCCAGACTGCCGAAGATCTGAAGGAGCTAGAGGTGTTCGTAGTCGCAGGGCTCCATCTTGCAGGCACTTTGCTGAGTGAAAAAGTGACAATTGTGCGGAAAGAAAACTACATACGCTTTGATATGCATGGAATGGATTTGGAAAGATACACAAGAAACTGTTAAGCAGAGCAGAACGGGGATCGGGGGTTTGAGTCTGGACGAGACTCTTAATACATCTTGTGGTATTGCTTTCCTTTTTCACCATTTGTAAAAATAACTTCCAATTAAAGAAGGAATCTAGCTAAGGAAAGGATAGAAATGAGACCATCATTATCTCAGCGGCAACCCCCATCGCTTCCCAAAAGATCTGCCCCCAATTCTCTTCTGACCTGCCCCGCCCTCTGGCGCATCCTGGAGTCACCAGGGATTGGTCTGCCCAGACTTGAGGAAGCAGATGCTCAGTCCCTTGAGGGCTGGCTACAGGGCCCCAGCACTGGCAGAGCAGCAAGGTGGGACCTGAAGGGAAGTGACGTGCGGGCCTGAGAATGGCCAGGTTTTCATCATTTGTTCATTTGGTCATTCATTCATTCAACAAACTCGGACAGGAAGCCATTGTGTGCAGAGCTGGGAGGGAGAGCTTGGAATCATCCCTGGGGACTGAGGGGCACTCATTGGAGCCTCAGCTCTTAAAGTGCCCATCTCACTTCAGACCCATGAACTTCTGGCTGATGCCCTGGTCCTGGGAAGTCTGGGTATCTGCGCATTCTGTCTCAGCCTGGCTTGACTCAGGCAATGAGGAAGTCAGATGCAAATTTTATTTTATTTATTTATTTTGTTTGTTTGTTTATTTGTTTGTCAGAGAGAGAGAGAGAGCACAAGCAGGGGGAGCATCAGGCAGAAGGAGAAGCAAAGAACCTGATGTGGAACTCGATCCCAGGACCCTGGGATCATGACCTGAGCCAAAGGCAGACACAATCAACTAAACCACCCAGGCCTCCCTAGATGTGAATTTCAGAAAATGCTTTGGGCGGCAGGGGGACACAGAGACCACAAGGGGCAAGAGAGTTGAGGTAGGGGACAAGCTGGAGGCTGGTTCAGGGAAATGAGGACAAAGGTGAGGATGAAGACAGCAGCTGCTGGGAAGAGGGCAAGGGTCTGCGGGAGGAAGGAAGGGTCTGACTTGGTGATAGACTGAAAGGACTGGGGGGCTGGAGGGAGCCACTTTGTCCCCTTCCTTAGAGATTGCATAGAGAATAGCATGAAGGGGACAATGGTCCCAATGCCAGGCCATACCAGTGGAGGCACTTGTGGGGCACCCAGAGGATACTGCTGCTGCGGGGGTGGCCGAGGGGCAGAGCACCGGAGGGACAGAGTGGCACCCGTGCACGGAGAGGGACCCTGCTGGCTCGGGCCGCTGGTCATGTACAGAGCCCTGCTCGTGCTCTCCTTACACTTGTGGAAATAGCAAAGTCTTCTAAGATGTTTTCATTCAAGCTTTACTGAAGAATGAGGACACACACGCTTTTTTCTCTCCTCTTCTTTACCTGCTTTCAAGGTGGATTTGGGAGGAAGCAGACAGCTGGGGTAATCACCCCCCCCCACCCCTGGGCATCATTTGTTACCAGGGAATATATGGGCTGTGAGGCAAGAAGAGGATGAATGCCTATTTTGAAGGGGCAAACAGAAGAGAAAGGAGCTGGGGAGGAAGGCTGAAAGGGGTCAGGGAGACGGTAGGATGAGGCTCCAAGAAAAGGTTAAGAAAATGAAGGGGAGATAATGTTTCAAAAAGCACATAATGCATTTTGAATTAAAAAAAAACATTTTTGTTTTGGAAAGGAGGAAATGAGTAACACTTGATACCTCCCCCTTCCTTCTTTCCCTCATCTATCTATCCATCCATCTATGTATCTAATCCACAGATACTTAAGGCATTCGTACAAAGCACAAGGCATTGTGATAGATTCTTCAGAAAACGCTGTTAAAGTACCTATACTCTAGTTGGGTGAAAACTGAAACTAGCCATAAAATATTTAAGTAACAGCTTAACCCTGAAAGCCACAAAGGAAATTATTGATAAATTTGACAACACACAAAAAAATTTAAAGCTTTAGGACAAAAACAAATACTCTTCGGTTCAAACTGTAAAGGTATTTGCCACGCAGGCGACAGACGACCCGTTTCCCTAACATACATTGAAAGAATCATCGAAAGACCCCAGATGTCAACAGGGAGTTCCTAAAAATGAAAGCCAGTATGAAAATATTCTCAACTTGTAATTAAAAGAATGTAATTTAAACAAGCAAGGAGACTTCAATGATCACATCTCTGATCGGCAAATATTAAAATGCTCATTACTGGCGGCGCCTGGGTGGCTCAGTTGGTTAAGCCACTGCCTTCGGCTCAGGTCATGATCCCGGAGACCCGGGATCGAGCCCCACATCGGGCTTCCTGCTCGGCGGGAAGCCTGCTTCTCCCTCTCTCACTCCCCCTGCTTGTGTTCCCTCTCTAGCTGTGTTTCTCTCTGTCAAATAAATAAAAATCTTTAAAAAAAAAAAAAAAAAAAAATGCTCATTACTGTCAGTTGTCATCCCGGCTTGGGGAAACTGACACCCTCCACCTCCCAGTGGTGGTCAACTGGTAAACCTTTTCAGAAGCTTATTTAGGACCATGTCAGCATTTAAAACACATATCCCATTTGACTCAGTGATTCCACCACTAACTATTCAAGATGTCCCAATAAGAATGCTCAGAGCAACATGGTCAAGGATTATAAACTACCTAATACCCATCAACTGGAGATGGGATAGATGAGTTGTGCTGAACCTATTCTGTAGAATAGCATGTAGTCACTAGGAAAGATGAAGTCTACATGAAAGCAACTCAGTAGAAAACAGTGTGTCTGGAAGTATGCCGTATGCTTTTGATAAAAAGCATATAGAGTACACTGTATATGGATGAGTCTAGATTCTCTCACTCTCTCTCTCTCTCTTTTTTTTTTTAGGGGGAAGGATACATGTAAAACTAGTAACCATGTGTGTCTTAAAACAGAATCTGAATGGTTACTCCATCAACCCAGATAAAAAATGCAGGAGTAGGTCTTTGGATGGGACTCATGAGTCTGGCTTTGACTGTTGAGTTTAAAGCATATTTAAGAGGAAGACAGAGAGGGGCTCCACGTAGACAGAAAGGCACAGCTATTATCGATTTTATGTTGTCAAGCACTATTCGGACTTTTTATTATGGGCATGTATTACTTTTGTGTTTTAATAGATTCTAAATAAAATTACATCAAGGCAATAATTGAGTAGGTGGCCCAAGGCCACACATGAGAGACACTCAGTGGCTCAACCGACGGGGGCTAGGCTAGGAGGTCTCTCTGGTCACGTTGTTTCTCTGTTATGTGAACTCCTTATGCCACTGTATATTGTTCATGAATGCCCTTAAGAAAATCCCCTGCAAGGTGCCCACGATGTTCCCCCTCCCACCATTAGCAGCCCCTGTCATCTTGCCGGAAGATACAGTCATAACAAGAGTATGTTCTAAGCAACTTCCATTTTAGGGGTTCCTCAAGCATCAAAGTACTGTGTTGGCTAAGAGCAAAATGAATCATGAATTTGGGCAACTGTGTGTGTGTGTGTGTGTGTGTGTGTGTGTGTGTGTGTGTGTGTGTGTCCCAACGTGAGTGGCACAGCTTGGTGAGTGGAAGGAGCCCTGAACTGGGACAAGGACACTTGGACTCTAACCCAGCACGTGTCATTCATTCCAGCTGTGTGTCTCGGTGCTGATCTCACGGCCTCTCTGGACCTCTCTCACCAGCCTCTGACATGAAGGACTCGATCCTTGCAGGCTAGACATTCCAGTTTTTCCCCATTTCTTTCTAGACCCCAGTGTAATCCTCGGTTATACATTCTTCCATTTCCCTACTTGGCCATAGAGCCTCTGCAGGGCTGAGCTATCAGAGCGCTGGAGTGGATGGCACCGTGGGGTGGAGAGTCTGGGCTCGGAGGCAGTCACATATCCTGAGGGTTTGAACCCCATTTCTGCTTCTCACCTGCTGTGTGGCCTGGAACAAGCCAATTATCTTTTCTAAGCCTTGGTTTCTCCATATATAGAGTCCAAGGCAGTAACACAAACGACCAATACTTCATCCCAGGGGCCTGGCATTTAATAAGTGCCCCCCAAAAAGGGACATTTTTATCATTGCACCAGAAAGTAGTGATAGGAGAGATCAGAAGGCTTATTCCTCACCTCCTTCAACGCTTCTCAAACGCCCTTCCCCCCGGCACCTCTGTTGCCACACTCTTGACCGTATGAGTCACGCTTTGTTGAAATTTCCCTCGCTCCTTCACTAGACTGTGAACTTCTTGGGGTCCTGGATCATGACTCTCACCCCTGACCCCCAGTACTTGGCATGGCGCCCAGCAATGAGAACTGGTCTCTATCCTTCCATCAAGTGACTGTCTGCACGGGTAAGCCTTGAGCCCTGCAGGCTTTGGGGGGTAGTTTAGCCTCTGGTCCACGCTTTCGTCGGGCCCACGTGCCCTAGCTCTGACTGAGCTGACCCAGGAGGTTCCTGCACACATGCGGGAGAGAAGGGCTCTCCGGGCAAAGGGGCAGAAGCACCAGGAAGGAGGCTCGCTTTTAATTAACTGCAACCTCTTTTATCAATGACAGCGGGGCCCACAGTCAGCATCTCAGAATGGCTCTAGTTGCCTCCGAGAACTCCCCACACTTCAGATGTCCTGGGAGGGCCTCCTCAACAGGCCCAGGAAGCCCTGATGACTCCCTCCTGTCCTCGCCAAATAATTCCTCCGGGGGTCCCCCTCAGTCGGATTTAAACTTTTTCCCACAGCCGGCCCTGTTCTGGAATTCTCTGTTTTGGTGACCAGCACAGCTCCCCTCCTGGGCGCCCCAGTCAGGAATGAGGCTGGAGTCCTCCCTCCACTCTGGGCATCAAGGGCCCATCCTGTGCCCCGGGCCCTGCTCCAGCCCTTGTCCTCTCTTAGCTAGGCTGCTGTGACCTTGTAGCCCCTACCACCCACTCATCCAGATCCTTCTTCCTAGGGCACCTTTCTCCAGGCCTTGCTCCTCTGGCCAACGTCAATGACCCTCCCAGCTTAGGTGGGACTTCAGCAGGAAGCCTTCCATGAACTCCATCGTACTCTTGGGTTCACCGTTCCGCTCTGCGTCCTTGGACCCCATATTGGATCATCTAGCTGTGTGCTGAAGGTTCTCTCTCCCCAGCTGGTCTGAGAGCTTTTTGAGGGTCTAGCTGCTATGGGGTATCTCCCTCTCCCTGCCCAGAGCCTGCTATAGGGCCTGACACAATGTACGCGGGCAGGGTTTGTTGGAATGGAGCTAAACCCAGCACACTCATAGAGAAAGAGCATAAAGAGGGACACATCTTCCTACAAAGGAAGGGGGGTGCTGCCTAATGCTGTGGGCATCTCCTGATGTCGGAGAGCACGAGGTGAGACATAACCAGTGTCTACAGGCCCACTAAGAGCATGGGTGAGCACCTGCTTGCACGGACATTTGCTTCCCTGCTCCCTGCAACTGGCCACCGTCAAGCAGGTCTTGGGTGGGGCACTTTTTAGGGGACCTGGCTCTCTGCGACTCAGACCCCACTTCCCAGATGGCACAACCATGACATGGGTTGCATGAGCCCCTCTTGGATCTTGGCTAGTCCTTGGATGAAGACCCTAGCTGGGGAGTCCTGCAGGCACAAACTGTTGGAGATGGTGGGGGAAGGGGGCTTGGCAGTGACAGTCTCACTCTTCCTTGTACAGACAAGGAATCGAGCGCTGGAGGAGGATGTGCCTGGAGGTCAAATTAATCCAGAAGCTGACTAGAGTAGAGACTAGGTCTTGGACCGCCTGACTACTTGGTGCTTTTTCTTCTATAGAACTGCTAGTTTCCACCCAGACTTTTTGGAAGTCCCTCCATCACACCTGCTGGAGTACCCACCTCGTCCTACCCTCATTCTTTACCCTGGGGTAGAAGTATGGGAAGGGGATGGCAGGTATAGGAGAAGAACGTGGGTTTCTGGGTCATCTTGTGTATAGACCGTCAGCTCCGTTGGGTATCAGCTTGCTGTACGGTCCTGGGCAGATAACCTCATCTCTCTGAGCTTCAGTTGTCTTCTCAGTAAAATGGGAGTTAGAGACTCTCGTGGGATTGTTCTGAGGAATCAGTGTGTGTCAAGGAACCTCACACAGTACTAGCTCCAAGCCAGTGCTTGGTAAATAGAAGTTTCCCTACGTCCTGAGGGTGGTAACACTTAGATTCTGAGCTTAGGTTCGTGCCCTTTTGAAAGCATTCTGCCCAGGGCCTGCTGTAGATTGTTTATTTCTGGGGATGAGAAAAAAGAAAGTGGGAGGAGTTTAGTGGAGGCCCGGGGTTGGGCACAGATGAACGGCGTGTATTTCTCTCGAGGCAGGAGGGCTGAGACCAGGTGGCACCGCAGACCGGCTGGGGAACCTTGGTGGGACCCGCAGCATCTGGAGGTCCAGACATTGGCGGAGCCATGAGACAGAGACCCGGGCTGGCGCCTGGCAGGCTGAGCACGGCCTGCAGCGCCCCCGCGTGCCCTCAGTGAGAAGGCAACCTCCCAAACCACCACTGGTCTGGAGACGCCTGTCCCCAGGTCTCACGCCCTGGAGGGAAAGGGGGGTCCAGCCAGCAGGCCATGAGCCAGAGGGCCACCGTCACACATCATTCTGTGTGAGGGAAGTGAGACGCCTGACACCCACCCCTTTTCAGACTGCTTCTCACAGCTGTCCTGCACCACCGGCAATGGTCAGTCACTGCCCAGTGTCTACCAAAGTCTCACCCGGAGACCAGTGCATATCCGGCCCCTGCTAGGCTCCTGCTCTATGCTTCCCAGTCTGGACCAAAAGGGCCAGAAGGTCAGGGAAGAGCTTTCATCAGCTTATCGAAGCACCGCAAAATGAAAATCCAGATTTAAAAAATTCCATTTTAATGTGTGTCTTAACAAACTTGCAAATTTCTTGTGCTACCTTCTGTATGATTTTGAGTACATTTAGTGGGGAGACAAGACTGTCTCCTGTTTCACGTGTGTTCATGATGGTTTTACTGTATAGATTTAGGGAGTGGGACTGGATGAAGGAACCCCGATTGGACCCTGGGCCTGACTGGAGTTTAGAGCCGAGACCCCCACACTCCTGGCTCAGCCCAGCCCATCATCGCTCTCCACTGAGAACATATTCACCTATGCCCCCCGCCGCCCCCAGCCCCATAGACCCTCACCGCAGGGGACAGGAACTGGGCCATCAGTCTTCGTGTGGGTGACTCCCTCATCGAAGGCACAGGTTAAGGTCTGGCAAATCACAGGGGGGATGGCGAGGCTGGGACAAGCGTGACGGCAAGTGGAAAGGCAAGCTGAGGTACAGCTCAGTATGAATTAAGCACAGAGGGGTCCCCGTCAAAAACAGCCCTGAACTCTCCAGGTAGGACATTAAAGTTTTGGCAGCCATCGATACATGATAGCTCCCGGAATGTGCTGGTTTCTCAGGAAACAGGACTTGATTGCGAGGTTGAGAGGTGGCCCGAGGTGGTGCCCAGCAAGGCAGAAGGGGAGGTGGGGCATGAGGCTCCGCAGAGGTGTCTTCAGCAAGAGTACATGGAGGACCACTTATCTTTGTCATCAGACACGCCTGGGGTCAAATCCGCCCTCGCCCTTGTGGCTGTGTGACCTTGAACCCATGGCTCTTCCCCTGGACCATGGTTTCAGGAATCTTTATCTTGCAGTGTTTTTTTTTTTAATTGAAGTATGGTTTGCACACGATGTCCCATTAGTTTCAGGTGTACAATGTGATGATTGGACGAGTCTATAACGTTGTGCTATGTTCACAAGTGTAGCTACCATCTGTCACCACCCAAATCCATTACCGTACTACGGACGGTATTCCTTACGCTGTACCATTCATCTCTGTGATTTCATCATCCCCTAAGCAGAAGCCTGGACTTCCTACCACCCTTCACCCATTTTGCCCATCTCCTCCCACCCTGACAGCCATCAGCCTGTGTTGTGGATTTATGGTCTGCCTCTTACAGGTTGTTTTGAAGATCAAATGAGAGAAAGGGTACCTGGCACAGGGTAAGCCCTCGGTGGATGGCCGCTTGACTACCCCAAACATTTCTAAGTAGTGGCACCAACACGTTCCTTCCCTCCCCAGTACAGAGTCGAATCCTTCTCCTTTGGGTCCCTAGCAACCCTTCCTTCACCCACCGTCAGGTACTGACCTTGATTCCTGTGCTTGGAGAACACAGATGTAATCAAATGAGAACTCTACCTATCCTTCGTCTTCCTACCACCAAATTCACCGGCTTCTGAGTACTCGTATTTTCATCTTTCTTCCTGCTGCCACCGAGGAGCGATCCTGCTCCCACCAGTTGCTAAGAACCCCTCTGACCTCCAGCCCTTGTAAAACTTAGCTGCTGATATTATGCCCTCACTCCTGACTTACTAATTTCTTCCTCCCTACTGGGCCATTCCCATGAACATACAAACAGGACTGACCAGCTCTTGTTATAAAACATAAAGCCCTCCCCTGCACCCCTCTCTCCCTCCTGCTGTGACCCCATTTCTCTTCACAGCCCATGCAGCATAGATGTTTTCCAGACCCCACGCCTCTCATCCTCCAGGAGGCCTGTGCTATAGGGCACCCAGCAACACAGGGCCCCCCACAGGGGCGCCAGGACTGAAAGTCTGAGCCCAGGACCATCCTTCTTTGATGATGCATGTTGTACTTTTGTTGTTTATTTTAAATAACAATCTCTTTTTTGCTTATATATATATATATATATATATATATATATATATATATATATATATATACTCATGGTAGACAACCCGTAACTCATGATGGAAAAATATAAAAAAATAAAAGGCCACTGATAAAATAAAATGTAATCAATTATAATCCTGCCAAAGAGAGACATTTTGGTGTTTCTTTCCAATTTTTTCCAAGCATATACATTTACAACGTTGTTCATTACTTATGTATGTATCTTACACACATACACAGACATGATATATGCACATCGTGTGCCATGCGCAGTGCTGGATAGTGGGAGCCCACCAAGATGAACGAGGTTCTGCCCACAGAGCAGAGAGAGGCAACGAATAGTTCTAAACCACGCTGGGCGCCGTCTTGCTGCTGGATCTAGGGGTGTGGGGTCAGAGGAAAAGAAGTGGGAGAGAAGGCAGAGGGGAAAGAAGGGTGAATGGCCAGAGCCGTTCGGACCAACCCCAAGAATTTTTTTAATTACCAATGTGACATGCAAATATATGATCTCACTTTTTTGCATTTCTTTTATTGAAAATAAGGATGAACTTTAAAAAAAATGTTTATTGGCCCACGATCTCTGTTTTTTGAAAGAGCTGCAGGAGAATAGGTGTTATTTCTTCTTTGAATGTTTGGTAGAATTCCCCAGGGAGGTCTCTGTCTTTTTGAATTGATGGTTTATATTTCTGGACTTGATCTTGTTCACCTCTGATTACTCTGCCACAAGGGGAACTGAAGAGCGTTTAAATGAACAAATACCTTGAGTTCCGATCTTCTCCTCAACCCCAAAGACTTAGAACATCCCTATCAGGGGATTGTCATTTGCATACGATTTTAACGCACATTCCTATGTTGCAACAATACACATTTTCTGAATGCTTCTTGAGTCCATCATGGTGCAAAGGAAAAAGTATTCAGAGCCAGACCTGGAGAGGAGTTTTAATGACCAAAGAAAAGTCATTTTATTTTTCCCAGCCTCAGTTTTTCCATCTATAAAATGGAGATAATAAGAAACATTCCAACTCAGTGTTGCTGGGAAGAACACATAAGATCAGGGAAAGCAGCACAGAAATATGTCTCACCTCAGAAGATCTTGGGTTTTGTGCTGATTTTTCCTTCTTTACATGATGGGCTCTCAGGAGTGAGAGAAAGGAAAGCTTTCTCTGGAGTGAGAGCTGTCAGAAAAAGTTTCCTAAAGAAAGTACTACGTGAACTGGGCTATAAAGGGTGGAAAGGACACGGGCTTGGTGGGTGGAGGAAGGGAAGATATTCTGGGTGTGGAGACATGATTAGAATGGAGGCTTGGAGTTCAGCTGTCCTAGTAAATGCTGCTGTCATTCCGTTCCCAGTATGTGCCAAGAGCACCACCGTTAATCCACACAAGACAGCATATCATTTCTATTTTTACCATCATCATCATCCCCCCGTTTCCAGATGGGGAAGTAGAAACTCAGAGAAGTTATGTGACTTCCCCAAAGCCACAGAATTGGTCATTGGTGCTGGGATTTGAATCTGATCCTAAATCCCATACTTTTTCCCCCAAACCATGTCCAGCAGGCATGGAGAGGCTCCCAGTTCTCAGGCTTTGAGAGAGAACCTGCCCTTGAGCTGTGGGAGCACAGAGGCTCCAGCCTGGAGGCGATGCTTCATTATCTAACTCTGCTTCTGGGTCAAGACCAAGGCCGTGGGCTTCTGGGGCAGCCGGCCAGAGACCTAACGGGGCAGGGAGGCGAGGGTCTAGGGCCTGAGTGTTCCTGGCCAGCCTGAGCCGCCTCCTGCCTCTGGGCCGGGATAGTCTTCACTCGGCATCTCCCTCTGGAGTCACGCAGGCAGGCGGGGCTGAGGCTCTCCTGCCCCCTCCTGCTCCTCCTACCTACTGTCTTTCACAGGCCTGACCCCCAGTAAGCCTCTCGCACTGCCGGCTCAGTCCATGTGGGGCCCTGGACTCCCGGTCCTTGTGTGTCCTGCTCCCCAAGCCTGGTGCGGTTGGGAGACGCCCGAGAAAGCCTGCCCGCTGGGACGCAGGGTGCCGTCGGGCGGTGCGGGAGCAAGGAACGGACCATGGAGCATTTGCAGGGTCCTAGTAACCAACCCTGAGCCTTCACCAGGTGCCAGGCACCGTATTAAATCCTTTCTTTTCACTTATGATTTCAATTAATCCTCCCAAGAACTCTGAGAGGGAGCGACTGTTACTGTACTTCATAGACAAGGAACCCAGACGTTTGAACACGTGCGTGCCCAGGTAGAAGCCTGTTACGGGGTGGTCTGGCTCCAGAACCCGTCTTTTAGCTGCGTCTCTCTCTAGCTGGATGCCAGGAAGCTCTCCGGGCTTGCCCGGCTGGGCAGGAAGTGACAGGGGGTTTCTTGGAGCGCCAGGCATCTCCGTCTTGCCCGGCCAGGGGAAGTGGAAGTGGGAGGAAGGAGAACGACTTCAAGCGAACAGCAGTATCTCGAAGAGGTTAGGAGGTCATTGACTATGCCACGGGCGCCAGCCCTGCCCTGCTCTGCTCCCTGGCCCTTGCAGATGCTGAATGCTAACTTCACCCAGTTCCTCTTGGGCCCCACAATCGGGGCCCATCAGCCACAAAACCAGCGGCTCACACTCGGGCCACGTGCTAGGCCCCCACCCTCCTTCCGTCCCTGGTTCTGGAAGGGGCTTTTCCTCAGCTTAGCTTGGCCTGAGAGCTTACAAAAGCAGGGGCCTGGCAGAGGGGCTGGGGGCAGCTGCTGTCAGACAGACCTGGGTTCAAATCCCGCTCTGCCTCTTACCGGCTGTGTGTCCTTAGTCAGGTCAGTTTCATTAGGTGGGTATTGCTAGATCATAAACCACACCCCAAACTTAGTGGCTTTAAGCCACAAGGAACTGTGATTGCTCATGGGTTCATGGGTGGTTGGGCGGTTAGTTCCTCCGATATAGGCCAGGCTTGTCCAGCTTTGGCTGACCTCCCTACTCGGACTGTGAGGAGCTAGAGGCTGGCTGATGAAGGATGGCCTCAGCTGGGGTAACTGGACCCTGCTCCACGTGCTCGCTTGTCCCCCAGGGGGCTAGCACGGACTCGTGTTCATAGTGTGCCAGGATGCCCAGAGAGAGAACGAGCGACAGACCCGGCTTCCGATGATGGGCTACGTCACACTGTGAAGGCCACAGATAGAAGAGTGATGAACCGGAGCCTCATCCTGCATCACTTAACCTCGCTGCAACTCTGCTGGCTCATTTCTAGGATGGGAATAATATCACATATCATGTCTAGTGCTCTCTGTCCTTATAGGGGGTGGTCAGTCCGAGGGAAGTCACAAGAGGGGACCACAGGAGAGGTGCAGGAAAACCAAGTTGATTGAACTCACAGGTCCTAGAGAGACAGAGTCACTGCAGGCTGCGGGGGGGGGGGGGGGG